>JABFQD010003025.1:0-13989 GCA_022817045.1 Psix sp. ZL-2020 | reverse complement strand
ATATGCAACAAATTTGCTTATAAATATGCAAACAGTAATTTAATGTTAGAATTTTATGCAATTAAGTAACAATGAAATGCAATTTTTATTTCAATTTCTATTCCTCAAGTTTAATTATGACTTTTTTGCTTTAATATATAATTGAGCTATTATAATGTTACACTAAAAAAATTTCTATTGAAATTTAATAAATTTCATATTTTCAGTGTTGTTTACTTTCGTTAACCTATTTCTTGGGAAATTAAGTATAATTATAAATAATTTTAAGTTTAAAAATATTTTTAAAACTGCATTTATGCACAATTGTACTAATGAAAATAACATAAATGAAATTCTTGGAAAAGCTTGAACATTCATCAATTTTCGACATATTGTAACTTGTTAATTGCTTTAAAACAATAAGTTTTCAATAAAAAAGACGGGAAATAAACTTGATTCTAGATGAATAAACCAAAATATTATTTTTTATCAGAATATAGCTATTCGAAATTTTGTTTTCTTTTCGTAATTTAATCACGATTTCGATCAAACTGTGAAATGAAAGAAAATTTTTTGTACTATATAATTTTAGTGTGAATACTAGTATTTTGAATGTAAATGAATTCAGTCCAGGCACGAAATAGTTTTAATTAAAGAATTCTAATTCTGTTAGATAAAATAAAATTTATGAAAAAAATTAATAAACAATAAAAAAAAAATAAAAATATATATTTATTATTAAAAATGCAATTATTTATTGTTACTATTTTTTACTCCAATAAAGTGTTATTTTCCACTTTAAATAGATTTTAGAAATAAAACAAATGTAAAATGTCGTTAAAATCAGTAATCAAAAAATTGTTTTGTAATTTTAAATCAAACCACTGTAGTTGTTATTTAATTGTTCACAGATTTGAAAAACACTATTGCAGAACTGCAGGAGGTGTATCCAAAGCTAATAAATCATCAAAAAGATAAATCTGTACGATAAGCACTACAAAAAGAAAGTCAAGTAAGGAATGACCGATGTAAGGAACAGTGTCAACAATTATTGTTGACTGCTGCTTTATTTTCATTCTCAAGTCTATAGAGCTGTGCGATTAGTTTATCCTGACTTACATAAGTATACACATCAATTTCTCTTAGTGTATTTGCAGACGAAAGTAGAAAACATGTCTGAAATGATTTGCTTGATGTCAGGCCAGCAAATACGGCCAAAGGTGGATGAAGAGTGCGCAAAAAAATTAGTCGAACAACTTTACGGTTTAAGAGTAAAAGAAATCGAACAGCTAAACGCTTATGACGATAAAAACTTCCACGTAATATGCGAACGAGACTCCGGCAATTTTCATATCCAAAACGTGGATGCAAATGGTTATGTTTTAAAAATAATTAATTCTTCAGACTCTCAAAAATCAGACCTCATGGAAGCTCAGACAGAAATGATGTTGTTTCTTGACCAAAACGGAATCAATTGTCCAGTTCCGGTGAAACAGAAGAGCGGTTCTTACTTTTCATTGGAAGTACTGGATAAAGAATCCTTAGATACTAAGGGAATAGATGCCGCTCAAAAACATGTTGTAAAGCTTCTGACATTCAAACCAGGCACTCTTTTGTCCAAAGTACCGGTTACTCAAAATTTGATGGCGAAGGTTGGTCATCTGGCCGTTAAATTGGATCAAGTTCTTGCAAAATTCTCACACCCAGCTCATGAAGCCTATTTTAGAATTTGGAGTCTTACGTCCGTGCCGGAACTGAGGCGGATCCTTCACGTTATAGATGATGAGAGCGACAGACAACTCGTTGATAGTGTTATCAGCGAGTTTGAACAGAAAGTCTTAAATATAATAAATACCATGGTGGAAGGAGTTATTCATGCGGATTTAAACGAACAGAATATCATTCTAGATGCTGCTGGAGAAAATATCAGTGCGATCATAGATTTTGGCGATTCGCATAAGAGTTACTTAATATTTGAGTTGGCAATTGTTATGTGTTACATGATCATTCTGGCGAAAGATATTGAAATTGGAAAGTTTGTTTTAGAGGGATATCAAAAAGAGAGGGCGCTCCCGGAAGTGGAGAAAAAAATACTCAAATTGTGTATTTGTGCAAGACTGTCTCAAAGTTTAACTATGGGTGCTTATTCGTATAAATTGGACCCACAAAATGTGTATGTTCTAACTACTGCTAAACAAGGATGGAGTATTTTGCGACAATTGTGGTCTAAGAGTGATGATGAAATTTATCGTATTTGGAAATTGTAGTATTATGATTCATGAAATTAAGTAACCTCAAATATTGTGATTTAATTTTCTACGACGTAGTATTTTTCTACTTATAAAAATGATTAAAATCAGCTTTTTATATAAAAAGTATTATATACTAAATAATAAATAATATTTTTACATTTTTTAATATACGATATTTTTATATTATGTAATTAATATTATGGAAAGCGTGATATACAAAATGTAATGATACGGATAGCTGTAAAAAATTATACTGCATTTATATAACAAACTATTAATGTTTAAATTTGTAGTTGAAAGCAGCAAGTAATACAGTATTTATATATACAAATTCCACTGTTTTACTCGCAGAAATAAGATACTATATGGGATTAAAACCGCACACATTAAATGAAAATTTATTTTATCAGATTTAACTTCAAAAAGTGTTTAAAGCATGCGAGTTATTTATTAGAATTTAATTCATTCATAAAAACTAAATTACTGCTAGTGAAAACATAATATTGGTGAAATTGGTCAATAAATATTACAGACAAAAAGCAATGAAATGATGAGAAACGGGAAAGAAAGATGAAGAATTCAATTATCATTCGTAGTGATATACACTTTCTCGCATTTATTTATTTTTTACATACATCATACATATACAATGCATACATGTATGTATAAATGTATTTTCTCAGGCGGTAATGTATTTACATAGATAGAATGAACAATGTGTATATATAATCTCCGTTTTATAGATATTCGTAATAGTATACTAACGATTTTACATTAGTAGTTTTAGCGTGTTATGTACAAAAGTGCTTTTATTAAGTAAATTGAAAGCGTTGACCATACATTATTTTGCACAAAACAAAGGCTAGGAACGTGACATTTATGTCAATCATAATTTATTATAAAACATTCTTTCCAAAGTTGCTCAAAAAACGCCTGCTTAAAATAAATCTCTGCGAATCAAAATCTTGGTTTCCATAATTGTTAACGTCTTATTCAGCGTTAATTTCAATGACACGTTCTTCAGCCTTCACATATTTATTTATATAGTCGTAAAATTCATCCTAACTCTTCAATTTCTTTTGTATATTCTTTTTATATATGAGAATCAAATCTTTGATATAAAATTATATTTTACAAAACTTCGGACGTAATTTTCTGTGAAATAAACATTTCAACATGATTTTGATGATGTCTATCTTTCTTTCTTTCTTTTTATAAATTTTCTGACATTAAGCTAAATACTCGCCCTCTTTCCTTAAACATATAGGACGAAAAAAATACTCTTTTAAAAAGACACGAGATGTTACAATTCTGTTAGTATTTTTATATTCATTAGCTTTTCTTTTTTATCACCGAAAATGGTTTTAGTAACGAAATGACGAATGTTAACAAAGTATATAAACAACTTGACACTAAACTGTAAATTTGGGAGTTTCTTTTTACGAGTTTGTATTGTTTTGCTCAAGTTAGCGATGAAATGAACTTTTTTTACGGTATATATCTTTGTTACAAGCAAAATTGTATGATATATCCTAGAATAGTGTTTATACAAACAAACGCATCAATGGTAACGTAGTAAAGTTCTACACTCTTGTCACCCATCGTTGTAAAAATTTATTTCAACATTTTCAAGGCGAGGCACGCAGGTAAACTCGAGTCCATCGTTTAACAATTAAACTGCACGGGCAACGAATTTCTGCCGGGCATTTATATTAACAAAATATTATATTACACATTACCTATACACTTTTATTGCTTATCATCTATTGGCTTACGATTTACCCAAGTGGCTGTTATTTTATATCGCATCCTTCAATTCATTTTGTAAGTTTACATATATCGCTTTCATTTATATGTAGCATGCCGACTCATACGATAACATAACTTTGTATAATCATCGTTGAAAAAAAATGTAATATTTTATAAACAGAAGTATCCATACTTTTTCAGTTGAATTGTATCTCATGGTTGGGTTTCATAAACTATGAGCGATGATGACAAATCCATATGAGCACATTTTTCAAGAACCAATTTCGCGGGTAGTGCTGGATAAAGAGTTAATGTTATTACAGTAACTTTTGTTATTATTGAATCAATATCGATTAAATTGCTTCAAGCAAAACGATTCTTAAATTTGTTATTCGACTATCATAGACTGACATGAACTTACAGTTTACTGTACATAATTTAAATCGTACTGAAAATTGTTAGTATTAAAGAAGTGGATTGATAAAAAGTATTTGTTCAAAAAAGTATCTACATTGAATATAGCTCAGATTCTGAAATTGATAAACAAGCAAATTTGATCTCAAACTTATAAGTTCATGGAGAGAAAACTGTCTTATAATTTGACCGAAAATATATTAGGAATAATACTGAAATACTATGAGTGGCTTCTATTTATATCACATGGCTGTATTGATTTTATTTACTTGATAAATGCTTAGTTGATAAACGTTTACGCTGAATTTATATATATGTATATACATGCATTAATGTATATACACATATATACATATTTATTTATTTATTTATTTATTACATATATATTATAAACAATATATATGTTCATTTCTTCGAAATGTATTTTAGTTATTTTTTAATTGATTCACTTTTTAAAATTTCAGTAGCGAAAAAAATTACATTCACGGTTTAAAAAATATGTGCAGTATAGACATTTGCAGAATTCGTAAAATTCACCAATGATGTCCCAATTCAGAATTTGTGTTTAATTTTTATACATTGCAGAATTATTTGTAATAAAAGTATTTGACGAATCAATTTGTTAAAACCAAAAGATGGAAATTGTTAGTGAAAAAAGATATTTTTTAGTTGGTATGAAATAACATTTGGCTTTTTACATTTGACTTAAGAAGAGTTCGCTCGGTAATATACATGATGATTAAAATTCATCATTGTCATGTCGACGAAGATATTATTTCGTATCTTCAATTTAAGCTGTCCCATTCTCCGGCACTGATCACCTGTGGTTGAACAAAGATGATGTTCAATTGTGCACGAAATATTACATTTTAAGTATAGTTGAAAGTGTAGAAGGAATTATACAAATAGTTATTCAGTCTTAGCAAATAATATTGTTTTCTAAGTTTTGGTCGGTAGAAAATGTTAAAGATTTTGTTCAAGAAAACAGGTAATGCTCAAATCGATTCCAAATGGTTTAATTTATTTTTACTCTAGGTTATTTAAACTAACAAATAAATATCTAAAATATCTTAAAAAATGTAAAAACTGTTAAATTAAAAAGACTTCTGACCAGTAAATATGTTAAATAAATAAATTATCTCTAAAATCGCTAAATTTCTCACGAAATATTTAACAAGTTCCGCGACAAAGTTTGTGCGAAAGTTACATCCCTATTTATTCGATCCATACTCATTTATGAAGTTTGCAGATTTATTTTATCTAAGGCGCAATTGTCTTAGATGTGTGCGCGCTAATTTCTCATCTTTGTCTCGAACTTGAATGCACTCAAAAAGTTCTCTAATATTAATTAATTATAAACAAAACCAAGACGTTGACGCCTTTAGTATTTTTTAAATGCAGATCCTTGTATGTTTAGTACAAAGTTCGATTTTTGTGAGCATTATTTTTTTCAAGCGCGCTTTCTTATGACACTTTTGGTCTAGTTTCATTCATTGCAGCGGAATAAAATACATACAAAATAATAATAGTTTTACACGTAGTATCTTACGAATGTATCCACATTTTGGATATCCCTGAAGTAATTCTTTGAAAATCATAACTAACGATGTGGATAAAATATGTGAAATTCAAAAAAACAATTCGTACCAAAGGAATCGTTAGTGATGAATTTCATTGATGATACAAAATTGAAAGATGTTGAAAAATGATGATTATGTAAAAGATTTACAATAAAGCAATGACTAACGACGCAATTTAAAAACTCGTTTATAAAAACATTGATAATGAAATTCGTAACAGCAGATAAACGGTGCCAAGTGATGTATAAATAACAACTGCATTTTTTATGTCATAATAATTTGATCAAATGAATTTATAATTCAAAGTCATAAATGCATTATTAGTTTTCATATACCATTCATACATCACCGCGTTAGTTTTTTATATAAATTTATTATTTAAAATCTCTGAAAAATATTCTTAAACTTTAAACAGCGATAAACGTGTCTGTAAATTTCAATGTTAATAAACTGATAACTTATTGATAAGTTCCGAAAACTTTCGGGCAAAAGTTCTATCGTCAACTTTTGCTATAAAAAATAAAATGATGTAAATATGACGATAAGACTAAACTTTTGAAACAGTTTCAGAGATTCGAACAGAAAAGGTGTGTTACAAGTGAGAGTGTTTATAAGCGCATATACAAATGACGACGTCGCTGAGAGTTGCTGCGATGCAATTAAGTGCAATGACCAGAGTTGCAGCGCATCAAAGCGTGCTTCAGAGCATTAACAGTATTTGTCATTCGAATTGGCGCCTTACAGTAAGAACGGAACGTCTTTGAATGAGAGCGCTGAAGTAAATATTGACTGGTTTGGAATTAATCAGAATCCAATAACGCTGCTTCGACGCTCAATTGTCCAGTTTCGCGTTTGTAAAAAATGCACTATATTCAGTTCGAATCATCTGGATAGTCGTTGAATTTCTTTGCCTCATTCAGAAGAGTGGTGACATTTTGCCATGACAAGATTTACAGCATTGTTTCTGATATAGTGGCACTCGACAAATGTTCATGATTTTGACTCTACTACACAGTTGGGAGTGGTCTTTGCAGTCCTCTGAAAAATAAACCGTATGGATAAGTGGTATGTTTGACTTTCCCTGCCTGTCAATGTTAAAATACTATCTATAAAGAATGAAAAAAAATATAAATTAAATATATCAAGGATTTTGGTTTTGTGGTCGTAGTATTGAGTCGAGAGGAAACTCAATAACAATGGAAAGCAAGAGAAAAAATATAAGTATACAAAACTGATAATTATTGAAGAGGTTTCGACGCGTTTGAGTGGAAACAATTTGACCGACGTGTGTACGAAGCAAAATAAATAAATCAAACCGGAACATTACTTTTTGGAAAACTATAAAGTAACAGTTGTAATAAATTAAGTTACTTCAAATTTGAACAGAGAAAATGGTTTGTCTTCGCGTGGGATAGCGAATCGAATCGACGGATTTATTGAGCTATTCTTCAAATTCTATATTTCTTGTTCTAGAACTATTAACTCACCGGGAGACTTGGGACAGGGAGCACCTTTGCAAGTCTTCATAACAGGCGGACGAGAAATGTCTCGGCACGCATTACCGGCAGGTTTTTTCGTGCCAAACCATACGCATTGCAAAATCCTGTATTTTATACCATCCTCTTCACATTGTGCGGTGCACTGCAATAATTCCACATTGACAATTTAATTTATGCTGCAGATTAAACATCCTATGTAAGCTATAAACGCAGGATAAGTTTCACAAGAACATTAATAAGAACAGTAGGGTCCTTATGTTATTTATTTCAACATTAATATTATCATTTTAAGTGTAGAAGTGATATATTTCATAGTCCTATTCAACATATAAACTTATGCTTATCAGCTCATCTAAACTTAAGATTTTTATGTTTTTTTCACTTCGCAATTATTTTCAGCATGCAAAATAATGCACACGAAATTGAACTTACTTCTGACCATTCGCCCGCTCGCCACACACCTTTGCAGGCGTCGTTATAACATTCTTGTCTTTGAGGTGGTCTTGTGCTTTCGTCACACTTACTCGAGTCAATTGTAGTCGCAATTTCCGTGCCATTATCTTTTTCCTCCACCAAGCGACACGTAATTTCTCTTCTTTGCATCGCTGAAATGATATTTTCTCCATTAAAAATAAACTCGGCAAAGCACATTAACCTGCGGTAGTAACTTGGCCAGCTTAAAACTAGTTTATTATAATTTCACTGCCGCTGCTCGTTATGAAATTGTTATTTAAACAAATATTTATAAACTATTAATTACAAAACAAACGCACCAGTTTTCCAGTTGAAACATCTAGATGTTTCACATGGCGTCCATTCACTTGTGTGCCACTGCGGACATCTGCCCATACCACAAGGCCGTACTTTTTGTGGTACCGGATATCCGGCGTCTTCGCACAAAGTTGTTCCTATAACTGTTCTTGCTGGCGTTTTCGTAAAGTTGCTAGCTTTTTTAGCTGATCGAACTGTGCACTGAGCTCCTCGCATCTATAATATATAGTTGATGAACATTCAATTATAATTTAACAGTTATTAACGATTCCATATTATCGGATAATTATTTCTAACAAACTTGGTCTCTCATCATGAAATTATCACTAACCTGAAAGCCGCCTCCTCCGCATGTTTGAGAACACCTTGACCATTCCGTTGTGACCCATTCAAATATAAGATCATCTTTAGCTGAAAATCAAATTTGAAAACATTTATCATGATTAATTGAGCTTTTCAATTTGTTATTGTAATTTGGAGTTTGTTGAATCAAAGTTGGAACAAAGCAATTAGTATATAGCACCAGTATTTACCTTTACTGAAGGCTACTATCGGTCCTATTGTTGGGCCATCTAAATTATTATCCACTGTAGTGAAATTAGTCTCATCCAATAACGCGGACATTTTCAATGACTCTGAAGTCTTCATCATCTCGAAAATAGATTTGGTGCTGTGATTAAAATCGTCATCTGTAGATAACGTGTCATATTTAGAGCCAGAGTTTGATGAATGCTGCAATTTCTCGAGTTCTCTTTCTTCTAGGTTTTCGGTTTTGTTCGCTTCGATTGTTACAGTTTCGTCAGTTGTCTTTACGCTGGAGTTGTCGGTTTGTACATTATTGTCCGTAGCTTTGTAATTCTCTTCGATGCTCGATTCAGTTCTTGCTTTGACTTTTGAGGCAAGACTGCTTTCCGGTACCTTTATTGGAAAATATTTTGACTTCAATTTGTGATCACAATTAAACATTAACAAATATACGAGTTACAACGAAATTATTCTAAATAGTTAACCAAGTAAAAATTGCAATTTTTAAACATGAATGAATTTTTCATTAACTCTTTATTATTTTTTTCTTATACTCGCTTACTATTGTAATGATAACTGTTTATCATAATAAAACATTATCCGTACCTCATCGGCGTTCAAAGTGCTAAATGTTGTCGACGATAATTCAATAGTGGATGACATTTCAATCGGCACTCGTGCGTCCTCTTGAGTATTTTCGCTTTTTGCGACAACAGTCATCATGTCTTCTCGGCCTTTTTTTTCTTCGGAATCAGTGGGGTGGTAAACGCTAGTCTCCGGTCGATCAGTTCTTTCATGGTTCACCACGTCTTTTGTAGCTCCGATTCCTCGCTGATTTCGATAGAAGTGACGTGGATCATGACCGTGGTGTCGGGTTAGCTTTCCGAAGTCGAAGTCGATAACGGAAACTGCAGGGGTTGCGACGCCTTTCGTCATCTCCGGAGTCATTTTCATGTGGTTTTTGTGCTCAAGCGTAAAGATCGCTTCATCACTGTCGTAAGCGTCATCGTCGATAAATATTCGCTCTTCGTCCGGCCCAAAGGTCTCGTCCGGGATAGCAGTGTTACGATGTAAGAAGTTGTAATCCATGCTATTTTCGTAGCGAGAATTGTCCTCGTTCTCAAACAGAGACTGAGTCGTGACTCGGCCGTGACGAGCTCCTCGGCCTGATACTTGAGGTAGAGTCCGAGTATTTTCACTGGACGAGGACGCTCCATAAAATGGCAAATAGGACTGAAAAATGGGTCGTAGATATTGGAAGTTGAAAATCTTTTTCTTGATATTCTGTAGTTACGAAAAATGGGCAAAACGTTGGAAAGTGATTTCGTTCGATAGTTAGTTAATGCTTCATATGACGTGAAAAGTTAATCCGGTATAGAGTAGAAAGAATGACCGATCAAATAAACGAACAGAGATATATAGATGGTAATGTATAACAAATGAGAAGCGAAAGGGAAAATGTGACAAGTGTTAACAATGCATGCAGTTAGTCTCACCTTGATAGTAGAGATTAATAAACTAAGATGTGGAACCAGTGTTGAAGCACTTGACGCAGCAGTCGATTCATGATTACCAGGCTGTTTTAAACCCCACCACCATCGATTAATAACGAAGACGTCGATTAAATATCCGAATTAGACAAGCAAAAAAACGACCACCAAAAGATATATCAACGTTAGAGTTATTGCTGTTGAGCGCAGTCGTGCACGTTATGTGAATATTATTCATTGTCACAAGTTTTGGATAATTCAACTGTTCGCCTTAAGCGATCACAAAAAATACTACTGAACAGTGTTATCATTAATCTTTATTAGTTGATTTGAATGAAAATAAAACTTGCTTTACATAGATAACAACAAATGAACTATAATATTCATCGATAACAACAACGATCATATATAATTCTTATTTTTATCTTAAAGGAAGAGACTTTGCCAAGTTTGGCATTTTGGAGATATGTTAGATAGATTCAAGGATTATAGGACAAGCTATAGGAACCACTATAACTCACGAGTTATTCGTGCTCCAGCTACATCAATTAATTTTATACCTGGAGATTCGACGTTATATATTCCCCGTTTGGTTTCGTCGAATTAGGTGGCGTCGCACTCGGCCGCTGTTTCCTTTTTCGCGATTTTTCTTGTCGCTTTCTCGTTTCGAAATTGTCCTGTCGATTATGTGCTCCGTCATTTTCGAATTCAAAGCTACTGTAAACTGGCGCTGAAACAAAACCAATTTCAACATAAAGCTACTGTTTTCATCATTCCTCGGTTAGCCCACTAATGTTTTCAGATAACTCCCTTTTATCTATGGCTACTCATATGTATGTAAAACTGGTAATCGAATAAATAGTACAAAATTGTTCACCTGCTTGATCGGGATGTAAGTTTTCATCAGAATTAGGACGTCCGGAATTGAAACTGGGTCCTTGTCGGTGATGTACGGTATTGCCTGATCGTAAAACTTCCTCGTTGCTCATTTGATCGATAGGTCGAGCTTTTACAATGACTTGCATTTGTGCTTGAGCTTGATCCGCTGTACAATTCAATGTATACATATATATGTTGTACATCGTTATAATACAGAAACGTGCGATTGTTGTAGACTACTAAGATAAATTATTGCATGGAATTTGATCAGGATCTTACCGGTACAGGAGTACAATCCTCGATCCGATTCAGCAATGTCTCGAATTCTCAAAGCTCCTTTGCTACTAATTTTGTATTTCCGTGATTTGCGTAATTCCGTGTTGTCTTTCTTCCACGTGATATGTGATCTGTATAACATAATCATATTAATAACTTTATAGATTGTTGCTTGTGAATTATTATTAATAGCAACATATAATTTGGCTGTTATTTATTTATCACTATTGGTTAGATAAGCTTATGGAAATTATTATTTTTGTTAACGCGTTTAGTTTGGTTATTTTAAGTCAACTTAATTGCAAGTTTTTTTCTGATTTGATATATGAAAATGAATATAGAAATTTGTCAATTTATCTCGAAATAAAATAGTTTGATTTTTCTAACAGGATATTATCAATATAGCGAAAAGATGTCTTGCTATTGAAAAATGTGTTGAAAATCGTTATTTCTTAACGTCAACTTACTTATCGTAGTTCTTGACAGGGCATCTGATTTTGACAACTGGCGTCCCTTCAAATATCACTGCTATGCCACCGATTTCCAAATCCACGTTCTTCTTAGGATTTTCTTGCGTGAAATTTGAATTTTGACTCAAGATAACTGGTCGAGAATTTGTTCCCATTTCACTACATGGCATTGTATTACAGGGTTTCTCCGAGTTTGGTTTGTGCGCCGGGCAGTCTCTTTCAGGGCGTCGTTGTTTTCTACCTTGCGCCATAACTTGCTCGCAAATGACATCTCTCTTTTTCACACCTCCGCCACAAGATTTCGAACACTATTCGTGTAGAAAACAAATAAATACAAAAAATGTTAAAATATGAATTATGAATTGTCATTACGGTAATTTGTTAATCACAAATAAACATTGTCTAATCAATAAATATTTATTTATCTAATATAAACAATGAATAAACAATCATTATTTATGAATAAAACAAATAATGATCGGAATTCATAACTGATACAAAATTATTGATTTTTTAAAAATTCTACTTGTAAAATTCAACCTGAGATTTGTTATATTCCAGCAAAGCGATTATTTTGCAAAAAGCAAGTTGACTTGGATGTCAATTCGCTTGGATGTCTTTCTTTGCTCGTTAAGACAATTTGAATACTAGTGCGAAACTGTTCTTCTGAATGGAAGAAACTATATAAAAAATGTCGTTAATTCCGTTACGTTCGTAAACAATTTTTATCGCTTGTAGTAGAGAAGTCGCAGAGCACTTTTTTATGCAACATAAATGTAAAAGAAGAATAAGATACGTTTATAAAAGCATTTGGGAAAGCCTTGGTATGCGTCACTATATGTAGTTTGTATTGGCACACCTTATTTTTAATAAAAAATGTTACACCTTTTGAGAAGTGTAGTTTTTCAATCATCGTTGTAAATTATTTTAACAGCCAATGTTGATATTTTACTTTCTTATTATTGTATCATTATTCACTGTTTTTAATAAGATTCAAGGATTTTCATTAGGAATTCACTAAAACTTATATTTTAAGATTTACATGAAAATGATGAAAGTATGAAAGTACGTTTCTAATGAAATTTACTTTGTGAAATTGAGGAAATATAGTAGAAGTTTATTTTATCGCATTTTATTCTTTTTACATGAATTATGTTTATTTTTTGAAAATAATAAAAATACAAATGTTCAAAGCTGTTGAAGAGAAAGATTCGTATTTTGTATTCATTTATTGAAACTGAAATAAAGAAATAATTCTTTGTTACAATTTTATACTTTGTAATGCTCACCTTTATGAACTTCATAGATTTTTCAGGTTATAAAAACGTATTTATTATGCAGTTATCATTGAAATATTCAATTTAATGGAGCTTTTTCATAACACTTTCAATTGCTTTTAATTGATAATACATATTTCATTGGAAAATTATTAAACAGATAGTAATTGCGATTGCTATTACTGAGTTTTAGTAAAAAAATGATAATTTTTTTCGAAGATACATCAATTATTTTCATAATTAATAGAAGTAAATTTAAATTCAAGTTTAATTTCTTTTAGAATGCACGGTAAAAAATAGTTCTTTATGTTTCACAGAACTTCTGAGAAAAAAACAGAAAACATAAAGAAAAATACATAACTAAATAATGAAAGTAATTACCACACTTCACAAACGAAATTGCACCAAGGAACGAAAATATTAATTCGATATTGACAGACATTATAAATATAACAGCAAATAGAAATTGAAAAAATATGAGCATATTAACTAAAAGAAACTAAAATTATATTAATTAGCCAAAATTAAACTCGTTTAATGATTGTTATTAATTTTGAGTAAATTTATGAAATATATATTTTATTTTAATATTTATTACATATTTAAAAAGTTTACGTCTATATTAAAATTCTGCTAAATTTGAAATCATCTTTCTTTAAATTGTATCTATTTAATATACAACATATATTCTCCGGACTCGGACTCCGGACTATTCATTTGATGTTTTCAATTTAGAACTATTTATGATATAATTTAAAATAAGATTTTAAAATGAGAATGGTCATAATTATTATTTAGACTACTTTCTAGTGAAATTTAGCAGAAATA
>JABFQD010003024.1:0-13993 GCA_022817045.1 Psix sp. ZL-2020 | reverse complement strand
ATTCCCAAGTCAGGTGGTCTTAAAAAAAAAAATTATAATGATAAAGTAAGTACCATCAATGGGGAATGACAGAATGGAGTAAAACAAACCCACCACAAATCGAATAACAAGAAAATAATCATAATACAAAAAAAAAAAAAAAAAAAAAAAAAATTGAAAGGTCGAAAAATTATAATTGTTATGTATAAGACATCACACTTTCATACACTAATTCAAACGATATTTATTGATTCACAGAAGATTTAATAATTCATTTTCAATTAATAACTAATTTGATTCGCGTACAAACATTCCTTAATTAATCGCGTTACTGATTTCTCGAGAGTTACAATATTCGCAAGGCGGGAGAGAGGGAAGAGTTACAATTTTCGGATACTTTTTCCAGCATTTAAATGTTGTTTATTTTTCGCCACGTCGCGTTCGCTTGGACCTTTATCTGAATATATATTTCTGTGTTGTGTGTTTGATAAGACAATATTGTCATCAGAGTTGCAAGCTTGTGTTGACCAGAGGATCAACACCAAATAGTTTTTCTACGACATGGCCGGTTCGAGATCTCGCTGACAACAAACATCGAACTTGGAGTTTGGAATGCTCCGAGTCGGTCATCGTATTTCGTTTATTTTGTTTTTTTTCTACTTTTTTCTGGAAAATAGGCTCATAAAATCTAGTATGAATAATCGACATCGGTCGACACGACAATGAACATATACGTTCCAGGCCTAGTCCATTTGGTCATGGTTTGCTCCGATAATAATTGAAGCCATTTCCGACATATATAAGGCCCTTTGATACTAATTAAATATCAGAAACTAAACCTATTCTAATCTTTTTAAAGTAAAAAGAAATTTTTCTGTTTACCAAGCAACTAAAATATTAAGTCTAAAACTTATGTCTCTGAAATTAATAACAGTCGTTCCTACGGAACAAAAATCTTAATCATCTACTGATCGTTTGGACTTTTACAGCCCAAAAATATCATAAAAGAAATAAATAATGAATTGCAGTCGGTTGATCGTAAACTTTCCGTTTTTTGTAGATATAACTTATAACTAGAAGAGACTGATAGGGACCTAGTGCCGACGTTTTAGTTCTATCTGGGATTCGAATCGAAACCTGATTTCTATGAAAAATAATTTACTATATTTTTATAGATGCGAGTGCGTGACATCTATGACGTGAGCCGAGAGCTAAAAGTGTAACATACAATAACAAATTTTCATATAAATACTGTAATTTCAATTTTTTAACAACAGGTTTCAGATCTCAGATGTGATAAACTAAACTGCTCTCTGTGTTGTTGAGATATTAAGGATATTACAGAACAAGTGGTATTTAAGGTAGAAAAACACTTTATAATTTGAATTTCTTCTGCAAGAGATTTTAGCGCATTCAAAATTGTCAAAGTAAAAATATAGCAATTATGTGATTTGTAAAACAACCACCAGGAACGCAGGAGACGCGTATACTGCTTAAAAGTTGAATCGATCAAGGGATTAAGCAATGTTTTAGTAGCTTGGACGATGGAATCAATTCCGATTGCTCAAAGTTAATAACAAAAGCAATTGAAGAAAGTAAATGAATATGAGCTTAAACTTTTTTTACGCACTCTTCTTTTGATGACCCTAGAAAAAGAAAATCGTCCAGGTACACCATAGATGGAAAACTCCTTGATTCAGTGTAGTTACCACTGCACGAACGAATTTAGTAAATATATAAAGTAAAAAATACTCAATAAATACTATGAATCGGAACTAGGAGATATGCATCTTCTACATCAAGTGTTGCCATCTTGGTATAAGGCAGCATCACTTGTACCAAGATTGGCGAATTTTCAAGTTTGAAGCGTGGAGGATCAATGAAAATATTCAAATCTCTGAGATTAAGTATAAAAGTATACCCTTGATGATTTCTCCACCAAGAAAAAACTTGACGATAAATGATCTGGAGACGATTCAACTGCTACTATGACTTTTTTTTTAATGAACCTAAAATTTCTTTATTACAATGAGCTGCAGTTGTTTCTAAAAAATTGGTACTAGAAGATTGGGCCTAGATGGAAGAATGAAAAGAAAAGGAATCTTGTAACCCTGGATGGCGTTCAAAACCGTAACATCTGAAGTAATCTTTCTCCAGCTATGTACAAAATACCTCACACATCCCGCTGTACTTACTGACGCTTTCAGCGGAACAATCTCGAGCAGGACGATGATCTTTGTGTGCGACTCTTCGATTGGTTAGCTCTTGCGATCCTGCTCGCCGTATTCTACCGATACGCAGGAGTCTTCACGTTTCCCGACCATTTCGATTTAGGCTTTTGACTACCTTGTTTCTTATTGGTGGGATTAGCACGAAATTCCTACTGTGTAAGCTTATTTACTGTCGATGTTTTAACCAAATGCTTTGCTACTCTTTCATACGCTTGATCATCTGTTAATTCATCGGCAAAGGAATTTCAAAAAAGCCACTCGTATATTACTGCATTATCTGCCACATGTCTTCCTAGTAAACTTAGAGTTGGTTTAATAAATGCCTGCCGTGCCAAAGACAAATGATGCTGATGATCTGCAAGCAAATGTATACCATCGGCAAAACGATGTAAAACAACCCTGACTTCCGGTGGTAACGCCTGCTTGATGCCAGGCTTTAATAAATCCGATATGGCCGAACCCAACGCATTTAAATAAACAGGAACTTGAGATTGTGATTAAGCTTGGTACTCATCTCGGTTCATGATCGAGACTGACGACTTCAATGCAGCAATGAGCATTTTATTCAACTTCGGAAGTCCCAGAATTTGTAAATTATCTTTGACCCTCTATTTTAACAGCAACCGTTGTTGATTCTCCTCGCTTAACTCGAGTAAACAGTCGTTTCAACAAACTCAAAAACAGGTTGTGTCCAGACAAACTTATCGACTTTTTTCTCAGGTGGGTTAAAAAGGTCGTCAGTGATAACTTCTGTTTGTGTATCATTGTCATCGGGAATATCAATAAAAGAAACACTGTAATTACTCCGTACACGAAAATGGAAAATAAAACAGATATTGTATTAAATGACAAGTTCGCAAGAAAAATGAGTTGGTTGTGTCCTCTCTTCTCGATATATTCAAGGTCAATGAAAGGACATAACTGGTTCACTGTCCTGGTTCTGTTGAACCGACTCGTTTCTTGTCTGCTTACCTGGATCCTTATTTTCATTACCGACATTGGTAGTTAAGGAATCATCCACAATATCTTTTTCAACCGTCATATGCATTGAGTCAGTCTGGAATTTTAAGCAATTTTCGATTACCATGAGTCGCTTTTCTTGGTGTGCCAACAAATCTAAAATTTTATGTACAGTAGGAATTTCTATCGATTGACTTCCAGTTAATGAAGTATTCCTAGCATCAACCCCATGAGGAGACTTCGAATGAGAGTTCGAACTTGAGCGTTGAGACGACCTCAAGCGACGTGGTGAATCATAATAACGTGGTGATCTTGAATAATGAGATGAGTTTGAATGACGTGACATGTTTTAGGTGCTTAAGTCGCTTTTTCCGGTCTTGTTAATAACGATCACCAGGGGATTTCGCACAAAAATTCTTCCGGGATTTACTCATTTTAAAAGTACAGATACTTCAATTAACCTTTACAATGTTTGTTCTGTAATTGAAGCGAAAAACGACCAATACATGTGTCTTGCGAACATATAATACAGTGACAGAATTAAGCAAAGCGTCAACAGAGTCCGATAAGGTTGGACGCCAAATGCTCATTTTTCATTTTGGAAAATTATTTGGAAAGTTTTGTGATAATCGCGTACAGGAGCACGACTACAATATTGATATTTTTATTCATCCGGACGAGGTCTTCGTTATAATTTATATTCATAAACCTTATCTTGTGATGTTGAACGACACTAATTACTTCAAATTAGTTTGCTCTTTTTTTCAAAGAGGGTTTATCTAGACAAAAAATGCTGAAAAATACACTATGCAAAATATCTTCATCGCAATGTATTAAATATCAAGAGACCGTCTCAACAATTCACAATCACGTATAACATGAAATCATTTAGGAGGCCTCGTCCGGATAAAATTACATAAAGTAGTAGCGTCACATGCCGTCACCAATCTTATTAATTTAAAATACTTCTTTCCTCTGTCTGTTGTGCTAGACATCACTTACAAGATTCGGTTTTAAAAAAATATTAAGTTTATTATCTGCGACGAAAAACCATCATCACCCACCCAGTCCCTGGCACATTATAAAAAACATTCTCGACGTCATAAAAGTCGAGAAAGCGCTCGTCGCTCCAGTTCACGAGAACTTGTGAAGTTAGGTCACATTTACGAAGATCGTTGGTCGAGATCTCATTGTAGATCTTCAAGACATGATTCATTGCCGATCATTCTTGGAGATCCTGCTCTCGGTGTCATTTTAGCGTTATCAGAACAGCGTTTCTATTATTAGAAGATTTCTGCGTCTAATGAAAAAAATGTTTAATAATGCGGTCGACGACGAACCCGATACAGGTAAGCAGACAAAGAGAGACGGTTTTTCAGAATCGGGGTAATGCATCAGGTGTCACCCCTTGCTGAACCAAATATTTATTTTTTTTATTACTTGGTAAATAAAGGCGACAACCGAATCAAAACATTGCTGGTCCATGATGTATAGGAAATACAGATTCGTCAAATGTCCTTTCCTCTTCTGCTTCCTTCGGTGGATACGGATAAGAAAAATAAACAATCCGTATCCTTCGAGGTACTAGATGGCAAAATCATCATAATGACGATTTTACCATTCGATTTTTTTCGCATAAAAGAGAAACTCGTCGAAGAGTGTCAGCTGGCTCTTTCGTTATTCTACTTAACTACACGGGACATCGTGTTCTAAAACGAGATGAGTTTAAAATCAAAGAGTGAAATCAAGTTATCGGAAGCTTATGGTGCCGGCATTACTGAGTTTTTGTAGCCAGAAATCAAGCAGCTTTTCCTAGATTCACACTACAGAAAATAACAGAAGGCATACACATCTCTTTGCTGATCATCACTATAGACTTTCGCTAGTCCGTCGAGCTTTTATTGTACTAACGTTCAATTTTTCGGCAATAATGTCGCTGATAATGGTTCCGTTGGTGAGTAGCTGTTAGTTAGCGATTTTAAAGATGATATGAAGAATGTCCAAGCTTGTGAAATAACTGCACGTGATTTTTTAAGGACGAAGCCATCAAAGAATATTCCTCCTCAGACCGAACGTCAGAAGCCAATCAGAGCTGTGATTAATTAGTAGCAGCAACAAAACCCAGCTTTGAGAAACTCAAAGACTTCTGTGAAACGCAAATTAAAGTAGGCACAACAGGCAGGGGCCTCTTTCGAGAGGCCGCGCGCACAGTTCGAATTCCTGATCCCGCACGAAGTACCATTGTCCTTGAACTCGGTAAGATCAGCTGGTCGCTTACCTGATTTTGCGAACAATTGGTACAGAATAACACATGATCCTATTATATAAAGGTAGTAAATTCTTTTGTCTGATTCGCTACCATCTTGACCAGTTTTTTAGGAACCAAATTTGTGTCTGTCTAAGTCTAAGTATTGCTCCGATGGGATAAATTAATTAACACTCAGACAAACGATTGTATAGGTTGAACTTAGTGGAGACCAATTTTTATCGACTTCTTGTATTATTGAAAAGTCCTTCTCAGAATCCACAATACAATACATCTCCTTGTATTAAATTAAATGATTTGAAGAACTGTGGTACGTCTCATAGTGCCGGATTCACAAATGGCTTTGATTAATGTCGAAGATGCATATTTGTTAATTCCAATTCATTCTGCTCACAGAAAATTTCTGAGATTTCGACGGAAAAACATTACGATCGAGTTTCAGGCTCTACAGTTCGATTTACCGCCTCTTTTATTTTTACAAAAGTAATTAGCCCCGTTATTACTTTTCTTCGTCAACATGTTTACTAATCGATGGTGTATTTTGACGATTTTTGCTGTAGCGTCCCTCAGTAACATATTGACTTATTATAACATTGAGAATTTATTGTTCATTTTAAGAAATTATTTTAAATTTGAATAAAATTATTGAGTACATATGAATTCATTTTATCAATGAATAAAAATAAAATAATATCATTTTATATCATATATATTTATATTTTAATTTATCTAAATTATTCAATTTCATCAAATCCGACCCTATCCCCCGAGGATGAGTGGGGGTGATATAAAAATCTTAAATGAAATCTCCTATTTTTCACTATTTAGATAGTGCTACAGTCGTAAATTAACAAAAGCGTTAAAAATGATCAAAAATAAAGAATATCTCGTCAAATAAACATTGCGCTAGAAAATTCATAGTACACAGCTTCTAATAATAAAAGGGTACCCAACGTCACCATAATGAAAAAAATCTACGTATATGCTTATTTAGAAACCCGTGGTATTCCGTTTCAAAGTGAATCAAATCTGACACTGTACTTTTGGTCTGCGGGCGTGTGCAAGGCAGTGCGGTCAGAGTTCATATATGTCACAGAATTGAAACTAGAAGCATTTCTGGCATTATTATTAAACACTTTCTTTAGCACTTTTTTCGGCATACGCCAAGGAATCATCAAAAAAATTCGACCCTTGCCCAGCGTCGTTAACTAACGCTGTTTCAACGTCGCCATTCAAAAAGTCCAATGTTGACCTAACGTAGGTTGCCAACATTGTTTTTGTATCAATATGGAATATATAAAAAAACAATGACAACACAACGTCGTTTTGTTGATGTTGTTTGCCGACATCAGTCCAACGTTGTTTCGATCGAAAAGCTGATGAAATAGCTGTGTTAGCTATTAGCTATTAGTTATAGATTTCACGAATTCTGAAAATTATCAATATATTCACTGCATTACAAGTTCTTGTCCAGATGAACTGCCAACCTATGTCATCCCGCCCACGAAAGACTTCAGAAATCATCGAAAGCTTTCAAATAATCAATTTTTTCAGGTTGATGAGAGCGGTGTCGACGCGTGACCCTCATTTATTTTTATTTCTTTTATGATTGAAAAATATTGTCGAAGTGCGTCACAGACGCTACTACCTTGTATTGATTTCATCCAGACAAGACTTGCAAGATAGTTGAAATCAAACTTAACTAGCTATATTCGTTCAATCTTACAATTTCGTATAAATTCTTTACAGATTAAAACGATATAAAACAATGTAAAGAATTTTTTTTCGTTAAAGTGAAACAAATAGAATATTTTTTGAGACGATTCAATAAAATTTCTAATACTTGTTGAATAGGTTAATAAATAATTCGTTTCGATGTACTATAAATAAGATGATAAGTCGAAAATATACCAATGTGAGTCGCCAAATAACTCAGCCGTTGCTCAAAAACGCTAGTGTATAGTAGTGATGATGAGACTGGGTTAGAAAAAATCCATGGATCAGGATAGATCAAAGATGTATTACGCGTTTCGTCAAATAATACGTTATTTTCTATACCGTTTATTCGAGGTGGCTCGTTCTAAGATGCGTGGTATAAAACAGTTGTTCAATAGTTAGTTTCACATTAATCTGCTGTTCACAATAAACAAAAATAAAAAAATAATATCGAATAAAAAACTACGCATGAATATATAAAATAACAAAATATTTAGACAGTGAATGAGAGTACCTCTGGGCAGGTGGTCACAATATTTATCACTGTCACATATCAAATTCATATATATAAGTATGAAATTGCAAAAACTGTATTAATATAATAGATTCAGTTCAAGATTCTTCATTGCATTGATATAGCGTACTATGGTTTCACAATAAGATCGTCTTGACGCTCGATTAATTAAATGAATCTGAACTTAATCGCATCGATGAATGAACTAACTGATCGAACTATTCCTCATTGTATTGAGCCGAACACTCACTCATGGAACTAAACATATAAAGTACGGCGCGCAGATTTCAACATCATACGCAATCATTATTACAACGATAATGGAAAGTAAGTATTATTAAAACTATCAAGAAGCACTATACCTAA
Source organism: Psix sp. ZL-2020 (assembly GCA_022817045.1). Classification (NCBI taxonomy): domain Eukaryota; kingdom Metazoa; phylum Arthropoda; class Insecta; order Hymenoptera; family Scelionidae; genus Psix; species Psix sp. ZL-2020. The sequence goes on along the minus strand of JABFQD010003024.1, from coordinate 5,961 downwards.
AAAGGCCTTAACCCAAATAAACAAATTTATTTATAGCAGTTGTTCATTTCATTGTTTAAACTGAGCATTGATTCTTACTTTTGCCACTCATACAGAAAGTCAAATATCAATATCCTAATATTTTTAATTTGATAAAAATAGAAAATCTGATTCCCGCTCAAGGGAAACTAAATGAGTTTGAGGTTATAGCAGTAAAGTGCAATAATTCCGTTAAAATATATTAGAACGAATTGACATATAGAGCACGAGTGATCCGTGTACTGTATTTACTCTTCTGTCTTAGAAAGTGCAATGGGAGACGAGCGTCCCGTCGTCACTTTACAGACATGAATTCAATTCGTTTGAAACACTAAACAAAGTCGCCCCAAACATACATATAATTCAACACGCTATTACAATATCTAAATCACAGTCAATTTGATTTTTCAGTATAGGTAGGTATTTGCAGTCAACTCTCACCTACGTATTACGACTCAGAGATTCAATCAAGTAACATTTAAAAACGCAACAGTAGAATCAACGTTGTTTATCCACACCTATTCTTACAGTACTTCATAGACTCTCGGGGAAACTTCTCTTTGGTTTAAAATAATTATAATTTAGTTGAAATAGATAGCAGTAAAGAAAAGCGTATACTTTAAAGAAGGAGTAAAGAAAACGCAAAGGCTAAAATTGCATTTGGTATCTGGCATACTCTCATCAGGAGTGTGTTGTCGCACGAGTGTCTCGAGCATCCGTTGAAAATCAATCATCTCCAACGATCCTGATTTGCGCAAAGTATGATTGAAGCAACGATGGGTAGGAGTCCTCTTTGGTCCGCGTCAGGTTATGTAACTGGACAGGTACCATTGTACATCTTATGGTACCATTTATGTTTCAGTGACTCTTAGATAAAAACCCTCTACAACATTACCTAAAGCCATTCTTCTTGGCAACGAACTACTGCGGAGAATTCTGCGATGACATACACTAATTCAAAAGTAAGATGCAAGACCATAATTTTGCCTGTGTTGAGTTGCGCTTTATCACCCAACACTATGGTTCAAGGTCAACTAAAAAAGTTAACTACGAATTCTTTTTCTACTTATTGGGCGCAGTTAAAGCCATCTCCGATATTTTCGCGCTCAATCAGTGGTCGAGCCTTTCGACCTCTTTGATTATCAAATACCCCAACTTAAAGACAAAAAGTATTGTTTTCTTAAGTTTGCCAACCCATGATCAGCGATGCACCACGAGCTGCCCAATAATGTCGCGAAAAGGAAATTGAACTCCACGACTTAAGTAGGAAATTAATTTTCATACGCTCTGTACGACTCTTGCGTTCTCGTGACTATCGAGACTTTATAAGAAAAAAAGCTCGAACGTAACTCTGTCCCGTCGAATTTCTCAAACCGCCGAGAAGCGATAAAAAAAGCTTTCAACGCAATTAATAAAACGGCTTTCCTCTAAGTCAATAATACCATACCCTCAAACAATTTATTTCGAGCAATTTAATACTGAGAATATATTATCCCTAATATAAAACTAAGAATACATATGCCCATGTAGCGTTACGACGCTTCATAGGCAGTAGTTTTGTCCGGGTGATACCTCTACTTCTCGACAATGTATATCTGACCATAAATTTCTTCTATAATTTCATGTGGCACTCACGTATTATGTGAGGGCCTTAGTTGCGAATCTAATGCATAATTTATCTACAACATTCGATATTAGATTCTAAATGAATTATTTTCGAGGAAATTTTGATCGGGGTCTTCTGAGTACCGGCATTAAGTCAAGTTCTTATATTATGAGACTTGTTATGACTTTGAACCATGTTAATAACCATTACGTTTTAAAAAGAAGTGAAAACCTTTGTTAATTCCTTGATTCCAATGCTTAATTAAGTTAGATTGTGGGTAATCCACCTAATAATCCACACCTTGATATTCTACCCATCAAGAACGTTTTTTCATATTGAACTAACTAGTTCAGAGCAATTGCGGAAAAGGAATGCGCATGGATGGCTCTATCGAAAAAATACGTGGTTCTTAAAAGTTTTTAACATTCATAGCGTCTTAGATAATCCGAGTGAAAATGCTTTAACTGCTGCGTGAGCAATGACATCGTCAACCAGTGAAGTCCGAAAGCCAATGTTACGAATTAAACCAAATGTTCCACACTGTCATGATTTTCCGTTTAGTCTTCAACTAAATGAAATCATCCTAATTCAATCAGTGCTTTTCTCAGCCATTATACTAATTTAAAAGACAATCTATTCTCTCACAAATACAAACAAAAGATTTCTGCAAAGGTTCGGGATACACTAAATGCTTAGTGTTGAGTTAATGAGTCTAAGTATATCACTCCATGCGTCGATTTGCGCAGCTACTCACGATGTACTTTGGTTTTGTAGTGCTGTGAGTAAAGGTTATATTGGAAGCAGATCAGAACTGCTAGTCTTATTCACTTGACATCAGAACTCTAATCTCTTGGTGAGTATTTTGATAATTTACATGCAACTGCTCATATTGAAGATACTGATTGATTTTATAATTAAAGAGTGCCTGAAGATTTATCTCAGCATGAGTAAGTTCCGTCGTAAATCCATAAATCTACTCCCATCGGAAGATGGCTTATTTTTTGAGGAATGAGATGAATAATAAAACTGGTTTCAAAGTTTTAGAACCAACATAAATCGACAAAACTTGAAAATTTATACAGAGTCGATTGCGAATCAGACGGAAAAGTTCAAAGTAGAAAATTTATTAAATTCGTTCAGGTTTTAAAAAGAAGAGTATTTAATTTTAAACTAAGACTTTATTTGTTATAAATAAATAATTTTGCCTTCGAAGGAACTTTATTCGAAGACTTTATTATTGAAAAAGAAAGAAAAAAAAATACTCTAAATAAATCTTGAGTATCTCGTGCCGATCAATTTCCATTTGACATTATTGTTGCCACTTTCAGAATTAGTAGTGTGTACAGATGTTATTAAGTTTCAAATTCAGCAATTGGTAACGTTCGCGATCGAAGTAAAGACTATATTGTAAACATGTCGAATACTAAAACTAACGTTTTTAGTCATTTACGACAATTAAAAAATTTCAAAAACAATACAGTATTACATTGCATTAAGATGGTCAAGCGTATCAATAAACTGAATTAATAAATTACTAGCGAATTAACATGTAGGGGAGGATAAAATAATATTAATTCATGAAAAAATTACAGAAATTCTGTGATGGCTGAATTCTAATTTATAAACAGGTGTTTGTTTCCGAAAAAGATCTGCAACTACGCTTATAGATGCGGTGCATGTACTGTTAACCGACATGGTACTTGAAAGTAGGATGAAGTTGCTACGATTTACACAAGAGATTTTGTGAGAATTATAAACCAAATTTTATTATTTACATGAGAATTATACGCGTTTCAAATCTGTCAATTAACAGCATCTTAAAAAATACAAAACCGTACATTAATTTGCTAAGTTAGATTCGACATAAAAATATTGTCATCTAATCATTAGTATAATAGGTTAGGCAATTGAAACTATTTTTGGCAAAATATCGAAAACTTCGCATCAGATCAAAAAACTTATAGGGATGAACTTTGTTTGTCTCGAAGGGAGGAATGTAACGACTCCAAACTCGACCTCACGCCACCTACTTGTTTCGATTTTAGATGCCGCTGTAATAAACGACAACTGAAACGGGTGGAAAAGCATTGAAAATTGAGGATATTTCGTGAAATACGCATCAGATCTAGAAGATAAAAGTAGAAATATTTCATATCAAAAATATTTCTATCAAGTGAAACTCGAATTGATGAGCTGATCATCCATGAATTACCAGTTTTTTCTTTGACGTTATTTAAGAACAAATATGTGGATGATGTAGAGTTTTATTCCTTCGGAATGCTTGTTTTATGTAAGTTCCCTTGCTTATCACTAATAAGGGTGCATTTTTTAGGTGAATTAGAGCCTATTTCTTGCCATACATCTCACGACTCTGTTTCTGATCGAAAATTCCACTCCTTTTAGTGTAACTTCGCTACTTTTGCGATTGCGTTTTTAATTCTTTCCAGTATATTTTCTAGGTTTGTTGGTTTTTTAGGGTAACATTTCTTTTATAGCCTTTTCCACAAGTCGAAATAGGGAACAGCCATTCTGATGAACTCGAAGGCCATTCTTGAGGTACCGTGTCATTTCTAGTTTCTCTACCATTCCATTCATTAAGGTAGTAGCGATACACACATTATAGAGCTGCGTTTGAAGAATGTGCTGGACATCTATGTTGTTGGAACCACACATCCATTTTTGTTTGAAGTGAAGCATCTTCCAATAGCATTGGCAAAATATAAATGCAACTTTAAGAAGTTGCGGTACAAAGCACTATTCCAATTACTGTCTATGAAATATATGCCAATTCCAAGATATATTATTATTATATTTTCTAATTAAATATATTCTAAGTACCTGAAATACTACACCAAACATTGACACTCCACACGTTTTAATTGTTGACGTCCTTTAATCAATCGATTGGATCCGCGGTATCAAATAATACTATCAGTATATTATCCAAACATATCATACTGATTCACTTCACCACGATACGTAACTGATGTTCCATCAGAAAATAAAGCTGTTTGCTTTGTTAGAGCGAGTAGATTAACAAATTAAAAGTCGCATTGAAGTTTGTTTGAATTTATTGAAAACGAACAACAATTATGTGTGCGATAAATCAAAATATCACACACCACGAAAAAACGTTACAGTGTGCTATCTCGCGAGTAGACATGACGTTTGCGTAGACAACTTGCGAGAAGCTGGTTAAGACTGACTGAATGTCCCGGACAATGTTGCTATGCTAGATTTTTATTATTTGGATAAAATAACAACACTTTTCAGTTTTAATCATTCGATCGAAACGACTTTTGTTCTCTACACATTTTCCAAGTCAAGATTTTGTAACGCAAACAAAATCATGCCTGAAAACACTTAACAGAGATTCGCCGTAGCCATAGATTCATGACCGTTTACAAACCTAAAGAACATTTTTATTCAGCCGAAAAACAATAATCAGAAATTCGAATATGAAAATTTTGAAATAAGCCACTACAGCTTCACATTTCCTTTTATAATGCGCGATGATCACTGTACGACCACAGTAGTACTTCCCGTGCTTTTTTAACTACTTTGATGACAAAGTCATCAGTAAACAAAACAAGTAAAATTGTGTGTAACATTGCAATATTATTTTTGACATATCTGAATCGGCTAAAAAAGGGTGCGCTTCCGTCTAAGTTTTTTTCTCTACTCCTTACTCGCTCGGTAGCCGGAGTTACTAGGTCAAGTTTTGTGTCATTGGATGTCCCACTTCGAGATGAAAAAATTATATCCATACATTCTTTTTATTTGATACTGAGTTTCCAAGATATTTTCGAAGACAGTTTTAAATGCCTCACTCTGTACATTTTGATTCCTGTGAACAAATAATAAATATTTTCAATACTGTTTATCATCAATTCTTTCCTTAAGTAACTTTTCTGGAATTAAAATGAGTTTTATACTTTCGACTTTTTGTAATTCTCAGACATATATTTTTTTCAGAATCGTAAAAAACCGTTCCTAAAACCAGAGTGAATTTCATTTTTAAATATAAGAATCAAGAAACATAATTTGTTATGATGAAAAAATACAATTATTAGTAGTTAAATATTTCGACTCTTGAAGATATCAGGGTGAAAAACAAAACTCATGCTGGAAGATAGGAAGTTTTCAATTCTCTAAGAGTGACTAGCTTCCATTCTCATGTTTCTAAAAAAAAATTTCTTATACTCATTTTAACTGTAGTACTTAAAATCTTAACAAATGTTTCCTTGTTATAAATAAATAATTTTGCCTTCGAAGGAACTTTTTTATTTTTCAAAAAACTATTGTTTATGACGTTTCGAAATTTTTATTATTTTCTC
>JABFQD010003023.1:0-13998 GCA_022817045.1 Psix sp. ZL-2020 | reverse complement strand
AAATTACAATACCTTTTTTTGATATTTTATATTTTGAAGAATTAATACTCATCCGATACTGCTAAGTATTTAATTATTTATTGTTCAATATTTTAAAAATTAAATTGTTGATATGCTTAACAATAAACTCAATTAATACAATGATTAAGATAAATTGACTGACATATATTTATTTAATTGATAGAATAATTGTTTTCAATGTTTGTATCCTTAACTTCTCCCTATGACAGCTTTAGTTATTATTCGCGAATAATTCCTTTTTTATCGATATGACGAGGAGTGGTAACTCATGTTTAATGACATACCATTCGGTCGATACGTAGAACATAAACTCAATAATATACAAACTCAGTAATATACAACTCAACGCAACGCTAATTATAGAGTGAAAGCAGATCGTTGGTTTCTTATATAGTAACTCTCTTGAAGTTTCGATACTTGTGAGTGCAAAAAATTCAATTATCTGGCCATCTAGTAACCAGTGGCCAAAAATGTTGTAATACGTATTATATCAAATTCATATCAAATGTCTTTTCTGTTGTCATGAAAAGTAAATTGACACTCTATATAAACAATTCTACTATAAATGATATAGTGTCATCTATATTAGGATTATATGTAAATTTTTACCATAGTTTATTATTATTTCTATATTTGTAAATGACAAATATTATATTTTATCCTAAATAAAATAATCTATGCATATCTTTACCATATTTTTTAAGAAAAAAAAAAACTCATTCGACAATAATAGTGAGAATAAATATTGTGACTGCATTATTTTCAAGTATAGTGATTTTATTAGTGATTATTTTAGCACTTATAATTTCAATTTTGATCAAATGCAATACTATATTTTTCCTTATAGGCTCCGTAGAAAGATATGAATCGTATTTTACAAAAATATAATTCAATTTTTTACCTTAATTGGGTTTAATTTATCTATTACTCAATATTTAAAATTATTTCTTTTCGATATAGAAATTCATTTGGAAATACTTGAACACCCCGTATGAAAGTATGTATCGAATTAAAAGACAATTCAAAATTTATCATGATAATGAAATGAAATCTTATTAATTTCTGATTACCTGTTTATGTAAATATAACAATTATTATAAACTTCCAACAATACTATACAATGAATTTATTGACCTTCTTAAAAACTTAAGATTGAAATAATCAAATACATGAAACTACAATATTTCTTCTAATACTAAAGTATTATTTATTATCTAAAAGTAGGCAATGTTAAAGCATAAATTTGAATACATTATTTAAATCGTTATTAAATTTTATATTTAATTTTATGTCATTTTAATATTGTTGGTGGAATACTACTTTTGTAGTAATAAAAATTAATGTATTTAAAAATATAATAATCAATTCACAAAGATGAATAATAACATAAAAAATTGAAACTAATTTTTTAGAAAACAAACGTCTTAATTTAAGATTATAATTTTTTATAACTGTTATTCACCAATAGAATTCTTATCTTTAATTTTTTTGCTATTGAATGTTAAAAAGAATATCTGTTTAAATTTCCTAGTCAAGAAATTAAAAAAATTGATTAATAAATATGTAAGTGACAAGAATTAGCCAATTTGTAGATTTGTTTCATAGGATGTAGCTCTGACACATTCAGAAAGTTTAGAACTTCTGTTTTAATTTTTTTTTTAATTTCAATTAGCGAAATTATGTAAATAAATGGGAATAATAAAATTCTTCTGTCATATGATAGTCGACGCGCTTCAACAACAAATTTTAAATCCAAACAAAAATTGGATCCGCGTCGCCACCGTCGATCCGTGGCGAGGCTCAGTCGGTATGGTTCATCATTATAAATTCAAAGCTTCAGTGGCAAATTGCGGGACTTGTTCCCGCTGGGTGGGAATTACGCTATAAAAATTGGATGGGAAATTCATCCGGACGAGACCTTCAGAATTATTAAGATGGAACTTCACTTTGGTAAGTTCGTTTAATCTATTAATTATTAAGAAGGTCTCGACCGGATGAATTTCATATACTTTACAATGTATATGTTTAGAACATTATTTCCCACTTCAAATACAGAAGGTTTCAATCACGTATTTATATATTTATTAATTAAATATTTATTTACTAATCAAATAAATTCAAATCCGGGAAAAGAACAAATTTATACATACTAATAAGTATTACAAACTGATTGACAAAACGGCATTCGCAAAAGCTTTTGGGTCAACAGTCGGTCGCTTATAAAAATTCGCAAACACGCACGACTCTCCTGACAAACTAGCAGCGCGTTTAATTAAATCTACGGCAACTCCCTTACTTGCAGTGTGCGAAGTAAACGCGTGTCTAATTCTGTGCGCACTGAATTCGTCGCCAATACCGCATGCTTCTAGCATTTGTCGAATCCAACGGCTTACAATTTTCGATTCAACCGGACCGTGAGGTTTTCTCAAAGCTAGAAACAGATTATCATAACTATCAGAACGCAAATCTTTGATTCAATGTAGATACAGCTTCAATAGACTCGCAATACATAACTCTTTATTTTCATGAAAACGCAAAAACTGCAATAGTGGTTGCGCCCGTCCCGGCGCGGAAGTTTTTATTCTGTCGGGGACTCGAATAAACAAAATATCTTTATTTTCAGAGATCTATGAAACTTTCAATAAGGACAAAGTTTGACACCGTTGCCCTGAGCCTAACGCTAACAGTAAAAGTAGTTTTATGGTAAGGTTTTCCAGCGACAATTCGTTGTGAGGGTACAAAGATTTAAATTTCGCAATAACGGGTTCCGGGTCCCATACATAATCATATTTCAGTCCTGGGGGTTTTAGATGCCTCACACCCTTACAAAATCGCTTTATTAAGGAGTTCTGGTCCACTCCATCTCGCGAAATCAAACACACGGCCGATTTCGAGGTATTCAGTGTCGAATAAAAACGTACAGTCTTTAACTCCTTCACAAAGAACTCTAACACCTGAATCGGAGTAGGATTAAAAACAAGGTAACTATGTTCTTGGCAGAAATCCCACCACGAATGCAAAGGTCTCGTGTACTGACGAATAGTTGACTCTGCCAATGATCTCACCAAAGTCTCTACGGCTTCTACTGATACCTGCTGATTGACAAACGAACACTGGATAATCTCCTACCCCCAGGGACAGATTCTTGTACGCCGGATGATAGTTCCTATGGGGAGACATAAGTAAGTTAAGTAAGATAAGTAAGTTTCACCGTCCCTGGACGGTGAAATTATAAGTGGCTCCAATACTAATAAACGGTGAAACAAAGGGAACCAAGGTTACGGCTATCATGGGACAACTACAATTCCCTCTGCTTTATCGTTTACAATTTTTCGCAAAACGTGCGGTACAAGGATAAATGGTGGAAAAGCGTAAAAGCTTAGATTCATCCAAGAAAACGTAAACGCGTTTACCATCCAGGAATCAGGGTAAGGTACCCAGGACACATATGTCGGAAATTTTTTGTTGATCATCGACCTCAAAGAGCCTGAATATTTTATCGATAGTCGCGAAAGCGTCGCTTAACAATGACCATTCCGTATCGGTATTCGTTCTACGAGATTCTCTATCCGCGTTAACGTTCTCCGCTGATGCAATATACAAAGAAAAAAGAACAATTTTTCTCACCTTGCACTATTGCCAAATGTCTCTCGCGAGAGTAGAAAGATGAGGGAATTGGACTGAGCCGAACCGATAGAGGCAAGAAAGGGCGGTGGTATTATATACTCGCAAAAGAATCTTGCAATCCGCGCGATTGAGATCAAGGCCGCCTTGATCTCAAGCGCGTTAAAATCAAAAATAAACCCTAAATACTTAATGCGCGTCGTAGGAACTAACTTTGATTTCTTGAAGTTAATCAGAAAACCTAAGGATGACAGTAAAGTTATATGCGCTTGCAAATTGTAACGACAAACTTCGTTTGTTAGGCTTAATAAGAAAAAGTAATCTAAATAAACAATTGATTCAAAACCACGTTCTCGAGAGTAGGTAATAACCGGTCTCATAATCTTTGTAAATATGAATGGAGCTGTCGAAAGCCCAAACGGTAATGCAAGATATTCGTAAGTAATGCCATTCCTTTGAAAACGCAAGAGACGTCTAAAAAACGGATGAATAGGCACTAGCAAATACGCGTCTTCTATATCTAAAAAAGCCAAATGACAGTCTGGTAACATTAATCGAACCACGGTTCTCCAGTCTTCCAATTTGAAGTGTGGAGGTATGATGAATCGAAAAAGGTCTTTTAGGTTAAAAATAAAGTGGACTCCTCCCAATGATTTTTCAATAATAAAGTATTGCGATAAAAATTGATCGGGAGTTGGCTCTACTTGTGCAATTGCACCGTTGCGTAAAATACGATCTATTTCTTCGTTGTATTGTTTAGCCACCGCAAGTCAAAAACTTTGCTCTTTAAGTATCGGCCTAGGTAGTGGAAAGGACGTGAAAGGAATCTTATAACCCGAAACCGCGTCCGAAACGATGGGATCGGAAGTTATTTCTTCACATTTATCGATAAATGATACCAGCAGACCCGTAGACCTTACCGAATCTAGCGATAGTGTAGACGAGAGCGCGAGTGAGAACGTCGGGTCCCGTTCTTCAAACGATGCATTTCTGCTCGGAATCCCGACTTCTTGTTCTGCTTCGCAGAGGCTTTCAAGTTTCCCTGGTTCTGCTGTTGATATTGTCCAGGGGTCCTCGTTAGTTTTTGGCGCGCTGACTACAGGGTAGTTTTGGTCGGTTTATCCTTCAGGAGATCACGTGGCATCTTCTCACAGGCCTGCACATCCTTAACCTCGTTCGCGAAATCGCTGCCAAACAGCCATTCGTCAACCGGCGCGTTGTTGGCAACATTTTTTCCCACTATTTTTAATGAGGGGACGATAAAGGCACATCGGCCAAATGACAGCCTGTATTGATGGTCTGCGAGAAGATTGATCCCGTCTGCTATCTGTTGAATAGCAAGTCTAGAGTAATCCAGAAGCAATTATTTAATTTCCGGCTTTAGTAATTCCGTGATGCCTGTCTCTAAGACCAAGAGACAAGCACCCGCCTGCGCGTGCTCTTTAACCTTGAATCCGTCTCTCTTTAAGACGCTCGGGTGCAACTTCAAGGCCGGCATAAGCTCCTTGTTGACTTTAGGTGTGCTCAAGACTGTGATGCTTCCTTTTACCTCATATTTGGCCAGAAGTTGTGTGCGATGATCCTCCTCTAAGCCATTCTGAGTGGTGGTGCGAGCGAACTCAAACAGTGCTGGGGCCGAATGGTGTTCGTTGGCTGGCTTATCTTTCGATCGGAGAAACTCGACCATAGAATCATCCACAACTGTCACGATCTCATCGTCACTATCCTGGATGCTCTCTATGCGGTTGCCATTGTCTTGTCTAGTGGGCTCGAACAATACGGTACGATTAAAACCTATGATAATCATAAGAAAATAATCTCAACTATCTTTGAGTAGAGCTACAAAGTATTGAGTCGGTCAAAAAAGGATCAATAAAAGGTTATACCTGGTACTTTGCCCCGGTTCTTAAGAATCGTCTCAACTTTGTTTGCCTACCTGTGGTACATCATTGTCGATAGGGAACGTGCCCGAACTGTCAAGTGCGTGTGCACCCGTATCAACTGAATTCGGCGACCAAACCTTAACCTCCATCGCTGCCAGGCGTTTCTCAAAATCTCGCTCAGTATCGCGCTCTGTGTTGTCCCCCGCGAAGCACTTCTGTATGAACGACTTCGTGATCTTGAGCGATGATCATTTCACTCGCTATGGTCGCTTTCATGTTATTCACGACGCCGATCCATTTCCTCGCTTTTGTTGACTACGTTTGTGTCGACGTGATGAGGACACAAATTCATCCCTGTGCTATTTTCCCATAATTTAACTCAATAACTGCACTTCGTTATTGAAACCAAAAGAAAAATCTTTTGTATGTGTTGTCTGTAACGCAACAAAAGACACAATGACCACCATCGCCACGGATCGACGGTGGCGACGTGGACCCAATTTTTGTTTGAATTTAAAATTTGTTGTCGAAGCGCGTCGGAGACTCTACTGTATTGTAAAGTATATAAAATTAAACCTTCTTTTTAACTCTTCTTTTTAAAAGTTCAGTACTTTCATTTTAATATCTATTAATTTAAGATGATACTGAATGAGGAGTTTATAAAAACCTTCTTTCTAAGATATCAATATTTTATTTTAATAATATCTAACAAGCATTATGCATTACAAAAAAATACAATATATTTTATAACAAAAATAGTATTAATGCGATAGTCATAAAACGTTTTTTTATATAAAAAATATTAATTTCATGGATTGAACTTTTACACGGGAGTCTCGTCTACCTAGGCTTGCTCCCCTGCTCCGCACGGATAACAGCCTTAGCTGTTACATTTTTTTCATTGCGCATGGTGAGCTGTAATCGCTTAAAGAAACTTTATCCTTTCTTATACCTTTATAGTAGGGTTTATGTATATGTTACTCAAGACTTAAATTTACATCCATCTCAATCTAAAATTACTATCTATGTACTATCTGTACGTTTATGATAAGAAAATATCATCAGTTATACCCCTCTCTTATAAACAGCAAAAGGAAAATCTACTTCTCGAGAAGAAAACTAATTTTGTCGTTAGGAGTGTTATCTATAGTAAATCCAATAAAATTTTTCAAACAGAACTTACTCATTTTTTTTAGTGAAATCCAAGTCTGCAATAAAAAGTAGGGGTCCGTATTTGAAATTTCAGAGTTACCCCCTTTCCGCTTTATTCAGTAGATCCACAACAGGTTTTAAAATTCCATTTACAACTTTTTCAGAAGATAATTTCTTCTGAAAATTGTCGTCCAAAGCCATCGGAGGGATTAACACGTAAAAATAAAAATTTTTTGATCACTATTAGGTTGCAGTTAAAAGTATAATTATAATAAGCATGAATAACGTTTTAAATATCGGTGCTCCAATTATTTATGATGTAATTATGATATTCATGCACATAAACATACAAATCATGGTCATTTGATAAAAGTGTCGAATTTAGAATAGCGATTTTCCAACAAGAAGCATGTCAGTGATCAAATACAAGTGCTTTGAATTGGAATGTTTTGACGTAATTATTCGATTGAGTCATATTTTCAGTTTTGCGGAGGATTACAATAAAATAATTTCTAATGCTAAATATGAACTAATTTTAATTAGAACGAATAATGATCTTAACACGATTATTAAAACTGGTGAAAGAAATGATGCTTTCATAATTTCACTTCATAAGATTTAATGCTTAATGCCTTATGTTCTACTTTCTGATCGATATAAATCTCTTCCAGCTGCAACGAAACATGTGTAGACTGTAAAAACATCAATTCAATTAGAAAAAAACAATAGAAAAAATTAATTTAAAAAGATGATAGTCGATTTGACCATTGCGGAATTCACGATATAAAAGTTTTCCTGAATTCGGAGAGTTATTTGTACGAAAATTGGGATTGGGATGATTCTAGAAATGAATTTGCAATTTTATATGATATGTATATCTCTCATACTACTCTATACTATATGTATATACTCATACTACATCTACTAATACATACTCACACGAAAAGAAAAAACTTTTAACTTTTGATAAACATTTCACTTGACGAAATTTCCGTCCTCCTTTGTCATCAACAGAATAGATTTATTCCTAAATATCAAGGACAAACTCTAATTCTCAAATTTCACCGTCAAACTCCTTTTCTTCATTAATCACCATATTCCCCCACACATTCCCATTTGACCCACGAATGACACACACTTTTCTTCAATCAGCGTCCTACACCGCCATTCGTTACAGAATATTCCTACATGTATTTTCTCCATAAGCTTCCCTCACCAGAACTTAAAATCTAGTAACAAATTCTTAAACGAACTTTGAAAACAAAAGCGATTACTGCTGAGTAATCTTAAATAGCTTTACGATATTTTCAAAGGAAAAAATCCAATAATTGAGATTTCTTTCTCGGAATTCGTAGAATTGCGACTGGCAAATTGTATTATGGCAGGATCGTCTGAAACACACTCTATTTGTGTTTCTCAATATTATGAAACACGAAATTAATGATTGATGAATTCAATTTATCAAAATTTGCAAACGCTCGTTCTTCTCCTTTGAAGACATATAACGATTGTTTAAGAATGCCTGTTTGCGAGACTCCAACAGAAAAGTGTTTCAAACAGCTGTGCAAATCGTGCTCAAAACTAGAGAAACACACAAATATACTAAACGATGCTATGCAAAAGGCACTAATTGAAACAGTCACTCACAAACAGTGGATTATTGTTGATAAAAGTACTTTAAAAGTAATGCAAAAATCATCAGAAGATTTTATTTTTGATCTCGTATCAAACTTAAAAGATTTTATATCACATGATTATTCTGCTGAATGTCAATCAAAATATGTGATAGACAGAAAAGGACAATTACAAAATGAAGAGGTACTGGTAATTTGAGATTTTTCTTAAAACTACATTTTATAATTCAAGATGTCGTACAAAGTTATTACTGGATTAATGATCAAGTTACTGTTTACCCATTTTTTATTTACTACAAGAATGAAAAAAAACAAAGTAGATCGTTTGATTTTCATCATCATATCTGATGTAAAAAAGCACGATGCCACTGTTGTGGAATTACTTTGTGAAAAAAATGTTCGAGCATTCAAACGAAAAGTTACCATTAGTTTTTTAAGTAATTTATTTCACAGATGGAGCGCCAGCTCAATACAAAAGCTACAAGAACCTTATTAACTAGTGCTATCACCAGGAAAATTTTGAGATTTCCACGGAAAAGCATTATTTTGTCACAAGTCATGGAAAAGGACCATGCCATGGACTTGAGGGTGCATTTAAACGAGGTGCTACTACGGATAGCCTCAAAGGCAAAGTAATCACGACACCTCAGCAGCTCTAGCAATGGGCAATCAATAAATGGAGCAACAACGAAACTGATTTGCCGAAAATTATTTTTGAATTTGGAGACAAGAAGGAGGTAAAGGAACATTATAACGTTCTCCAAAGTAGTTATTCAAAATATGCTGGTGTTAGGAAAATTCATCTTGTCAAACCGATATCGGCGTCGATATTAGGACTTCGAGAAGTTTTTTCTTCACTTAGGTTGCGATGAAATAAATACTATATTTGTTAATAGAAATTTGTTGTAAAAAATATAAATATATTTATAGAAAATGAACTAAATAATAAAAATTAATTTTCGATATAATTGTTGTTATAATTCATGAGATTATTAAAATTTTTATCATTACTTTTATATGAATATCAAAATAATTATAAATAAACTAGACTATAAAAATTCACTTGAAAAAAAATAATGATAAATATATATTATTACAGCTATTTCTTGAATTTTTAACATCAAATAAGAAAATATAGTAATCAAATTATTCTGTTGAGTTTAAAAAGCAAAAATAAAAAAGATAATCATATTTCTCATGTTACCAATGTAATGAAAAAAATTAAACATAGCAAGAATATTGAAAACGATATTTATAGAATAAAAAATATTTTTTTTCGAGGTCAAAATGCATGATACGAAACATAAAATTATAACCATCTTATAGAGGATAAAATTAGCTATTTTTCTGAAGAAGAAAAATATTTTGGGTCTTTCGAAAAAATGGTTTTTCATTATTTCGACCAATCAGAAAGCAGGATTCACTTTGGATTAAAACCGAGTATGGGATATGATTCTGTAAGTATACACCTATCATATGCATATAAACAAACTCATTTGTGAAGTATTTTCAGCAAGGTATGAAAAAAAATATATTGACGTTGATTAAGGCTTTCTGTGAGCTTCAAACAATAAAAGGCCCAAAACTCCGCTATTTACTATCAAATAAAAAAATCGATTATTATATTCGTATTTGTAATGGAAAATAGAAACTTTGTGCAGATTTTGGGCAAAAAAATTTTGCCCAAAATCAACAACAAAATGTCATGATTTGACATAGAATGACTCATATTTAGTGACCTTCATTTTTTTAATTGTTTTTCATTCAAATTTAATTTCATTCATAATTTTTATCTTTTTTACATTTTTTCCATTCCATCATTTTCATCGATTTCATAATGTATTTTAATTTTATTTCCCTCATAAAGGTGACTCTTTTGTAGCAAAGGAGAGATAAATAAGTAATATACAGTGCTATGCAATAATACAATGATAAACAGAAATAAATATGCTCCAAACATATAACAGTTTTATATTTTTGGACAATGAGATCAGACAAGTATATAGTTATTTAATAAAATAAACTGTGTCAGTTGTTGAATAAAAAAGATCGCATTTTAAAACTGTTCAGTATGTATAAATATAAACGCTTCAGGTATTCTAAGTTGGTAATGTTTAACAAAGCTCTCAGATAATCAGGCTCGTAGGTAACAACAAAGATTGCAGATAAATATATTTCTCTAAAGATTGCATAGGCTGGATATTTCAACAAAAAATGAGCAATTGTTTCACAAACTTGAATATCATAGACAATACATGTGGATTTTTGGTAAATTACACAGGTGATACCTGCAATATTAAATTTAATTATATGAAGCGAAGAGAAATGAAGTTGCGCTAGAGAATCTTGGCGATAAAAAATTGGCTTCGAAATTTCAGATACCAAGAAAGTGGGTCGCTCATTGATCTCAGAATCCTGCAGCTCGCCGAGGTGGATTATTAGGTCTTAAACAAATTTGAGAATTTCACTTGTGTTCGGTAATGGTTGATAGCTATGAAGGATTGCTCACACTAGTGTTCTCGAATCGTAATGTAACTCAACTATATCTCGATCGGATGCTCGTGTTTTTGTGGAGATGTATCTGTCTCAGGAGACAGATTCGAGCTTGTCTATGTGGATCCGAGCCAAGCAAACTTTCAACCCACCTCAGCAACATCTGAAAGATCCTAAGAGCGATCCTCTCAAGACCGAGTTCCGCTCTCAATCCAGCGTTTGACACACACGGTGGTAGAGATAATAAACTCTTAAAATAGATTGATTGTATAATTTCTAAATTATCTAGGTACCGGAGTTCCCACATGCAGGCCGCATATAACAATGTCGAGTTAACCATGCTGTCGAAAAGCTTCTTCTTACAATCCCAGGAATCACTGTTGCTACCGAATATAATTTTTAAAACAGCTCCAATTGCCATACGAGCCTTACCAATTGCGTATTTAGTTGCATGCAAACCCAGGAAAGAACTGTTAAACTGAACACCCAGATAGTCATATTCATCCGCAACACTAATTACAATCTCACCGCACGTAAATTTCGATTGACATTTACTCCGACCACTTCTAAAATGTACTGTTTGAGATTTCTTTACATTGATAATCAATCTATTCAATTCGCAGTAGTCGTTAACAGTTTCCGAATCGTTACCGGGGAGCTAGCTAATGCGACAGCATTATCTGTATACAGAAGCAGTAACAAATCGTGTAGTCCATCGATGTTTAAACCTATTAGATTCCTGTTCCGAAAGAACGATTTAAAGTCAGAGATGAAGAGTGTGAAGATCATTGGACTTAATATTTTACCCTGAAGGACGCCTTCGGTTAGCGCGATATGCTCAGAAAACTGACAACCTATTTTGATACGAAACGATGTGAGATTATACATATATTTTATCAGTCTTATGAATTTCGGGCTAACACCTAATGAGTAGAGCTTTTGCCGGAGGAAATCATGATTTATTGAGTCAACGACTCTGTTAAAATCCAAAAATAGAGCGAAGACATAAAATTTTTCAAAACGCAGATGAAAATGTATTGTTGATTGCAAAATGAAAATATTGTCAATACAACTTCTACCTTCACGAAATCCATTCTGAGATTTACCATAAATATTTTTGGTCTGAGCCCAATTTTCATGACGATTACATAAAATTTGGGTTAACAGTTTAGATACACAATTACACAATGCAATTCCACGATAGTTTAATGGATCTAGTGAATCTCTTTTTTTATGAAGCAAAGTTAACAAGGATTCTGACTAGGCTTTAGGTGTTTTTTTGGAATAAAGAACATTGTTCAACAACGAATTTATATGACTGTAAGCTATGTCTGGAAGGTTCTTAAAAAAGTCAATATTTATGTTTTCTCCCCCGAGGGCCTTTCCTGGTTTCATTCGCTTCAGAGCTTTTACAATCTCAGTAGTGGAAACATCACAGTCTATAATGTTATCATAAACACCGAAGAAAGTCAGCTCATTTGTCACTTTAATCGGATACACATTTGAAAAAAAAGATTCCCAGTCAGTTATTGAAAGAGGATTGACGGTGAACGATTTTCTATCGAAAGATTTAATAACACCCCAAAATTCTTTTGAATTTCTCACACCTGGACACTTTTCTTTGATTTCATATCGGTAAGTTATTTTCTGCATAATAATAATTTTTCTGTAATTACGTTGCGACATGATATATAATGATTAAAGAAATGCGTCATAATTATTTTCAATATACAATTTATGGGAAATCAATTTATCAGTGTTTGCTCGTTGACACACTTGGTCGAACCAGGGTTTTACATAGTGTTTAGTTCAACCAACAAATACTTTTTTCAATATACTTGATTGTTCCGCAGCGGTTCTAGTTTTTGAAATGATAAGGCTATTATGTGAATCTCCAGGACAAGTAGAGTTAAAAATTTCGCAATCCGGGTGTTAAAATCTATCTGACAGATACTGCTTAAAACATTCGTTATTTTTTTTAGGTAGCCATTCTAAATGAGTGAGATTTTGCTTCTGGAGGGACAAGCAATATAGTATCACATATCAAGGCAAGAATTTTCAATTTGACTGTTATAGAGTAGTAGTTTGATAACGGAGGAAAACGCGATATAAAATAATCGTCAATCATATCAGTTGAAGATACATCAATCCATACCAAATCAATTACGCTGTTTCCCTGGTATCCGCAAAAAGTAAACTGGCCGATTATATCCCCCGGATTTCTGCCATTCAATAATGAAAAATCGTTTTCAAGCATAAAGTCATTCAACATAATGCCACAAGGGTTTAAAACTTTATCGAAGGATTGTTTCCATGGAACAAGGTTTGTTCTCTCAACTATAATTTGTTCCATATGAGGCAAACTACCCAATCTTGCATTAAAGTCCTCCAAAAGGATAATTGTTTTATCTAGAAAGTTATTAAATATGTCATCAAGTGTGATTAGCAGTAAATCTAAACAATCTTTCGTATCGCATGTCGGCTTGAAATAAATAAACCCCAGAATAGAAACAAAATCTACGACGGAAATTTTCACAAACATCCACAGAAAATAATTAACAATAATTTTAATGTTTATCGAATTGCCATAAAGAAGTAGCAGACCACCTGAGGCTCTTCCCGTGTCATTCTCCCTTATAGCGTTGGCAGAGATGCAAGTTCGGTTCTCCCATGAATGAGGGAGAGAAGAGATGTGCGTTGTAGCCCAGGTTTGACAGACGCCTCTCACTTGAAAGTCCTGTAATTGGTCTGTATCCAGCAAGCTCTTCAGCCCCCTAGAGATCCAAAATGAAATCGTCAAACTGTTGGAGCGATGAAGTTTTTTCGAAGTTAAGGATGTTTAATGGGGCGGGGCTATTTGATGGGCTTTGATATCCAGTTCTCTTTGCGGTTGTCCCAAATGAACCAGTTATTGTCTGGCAGTTACAATTCGCACCCACACGGTTCACGGGTTCACGGGCACGATACCACGGGTAACGGGTAAATTAAAAAACACGGATTTACGGATTACGGGAAAACTAACAGTTCCAGTAGATTATACGTATATTATATATGAATAAAATGTTTCATTTGATTTTTTGAATAATTAGTGCGTGTATGGTGTGCAACTCCAGTGTAAGTGTAGGCATTATTCTGTACTATTGTCTATAGTTTCTATGTTAAGTATTATGGGCTTGTATTTCATAGAGTAA
>JABFQD010003022.1:0-14004 GCA_022817045.1 Psix sp. ZL-2020 | reverse complement strand
TCTCTCTCTCTCTCACGCAACCGTCCCCGTAGCGACGCCTGCGTGCTTGCTCAGCCGCGGGTCCGTCCGGTTCTTTCTTTTCTTGCGTCTTTCAGGTGCTGGACTCGACAAGGCTCGCTGTCGATGGCGCGGTGCGCACCGGCGCTCGCGCGGGCGCGCGCGCTTCCTTTCCGGCCTTTTCCTTTTATTCAGTGTTAGGCATTTAATTTAATAAAGATCCCTTTACAAACGGTTATTCGTTTTCTTTTCTTTGTT
Source organism: Psix sp. ZL-2020 (assembly GCA_022817045.1). Classification (NCBI taxonomy): domain Eukaryota; kingdom Metazoa; phylum Arthropoda; class Insecta; order Hymenoptera; family Scelionidae; genus Psix; species Psix sp. ZL-2020. Next base: position 13,749 of record JABFQD010003022.1, on the reverse strand, counting down.
TTGCCCCCTTTTTCCCCGTTCATTCGTTTTACCCCTAGGTTGTCCCGAGCTCACGACCCTGTGATTGGGAATCACGTCCGCAGGACTGATCTGCCGCAACGTTGTCACTCCGCCTCGCTATTCCGCCTAGATTTGCGATACTTTTTGGCCGTTTTCAAACAAAACGGCCTGGCGCCCGCCCGAAAATCTGTCCGTCGCCGGTTGCGGTCACCGGATCGCAACCGGAGCCTAGTATCCAGCGCCCCGGACGCGTTCGTCCGTCGCGCGACGGCGCGCCGCGTTACAATATATACTAAGATCATTTACTTCATATTAAATGGGAGGTTAAATAAAACAAAATTTATATTTTACATCCAAGGTTGACAGTTATTAAGAGGCGCGGTAGTATCTTTAGCCAAGTATTAGTTTTGTGAATAAATTGTAATTTTAAATGTCAAAACAGAATACTGTTAACCTTTATATAAAAACGCATCGATACGTCACATATCCCAAAAGCTGTGATGGTGTAAGGAAAATGACAATTGATTTGAATTATGTTGAGTGAAGTAATCAAACGTCTCGGCTTGTTCAACCATTGAAATTCATATCTGAAACATTAACAGTTTTCGGTATGAAATTCGAGTGTAGTTATATAGAAGCTGCATATATACTGAAATATAAAATGTGAAAAAATATATAATTCACATTCACATTTTTTTTGGTAATATATGAGAAAGTTCATAACATTTTTAAAAAAAATATTTCTATTATTTTTTACTACGACAACAATACAGTAAAATGGTAGTATGTATAACAATGGAATATTATAAACTATTTACAATTTTCTGATTACTAAAAACTGGGAAGCATTTATAACTGAACGTTTAAAAATTTGAAAGGTAATTATTATTATTAATTTATGACACACTTAATAATTTAGATAAAGTACATTAAAAAAACACGATTCTACTGTAATTCCAGGATTTGGTTAACTATGATATGACAGTAATGTAAATGTAAGAGTTGTATATTTATAGTATAAGCTTTATCATGATTATATGATTAAGTTTCAATAATTATTACTAAATATCATAAATTTATTTTTATATAATATCAAATTATCCATGGAAAGTTCGTATTCTGAATAGATATTTATAGAAAAGATTTTATGTATAGAAAAATTTTTTTCTGCAAATTATAAAATAACGGAAAGCTTTTCAATTTATCTTTCAAATGGATTTTTGTGTATCCTTAATCTAACTATTACAGCGTCTTCAATTAGACTGAATAAAATCATATATAAGTAAAGTGGGGATAGTACATCCGTAGTATGGTTATGCAATTACATAAGCATAATAATGGTACAAGGTTTAATGTCAGAATGAGTAATAAAAAAGCCAGATTCTTCAAAATATTATAAAGCTCATTTTGAAAAAACATCGATGTAAGATAAGTCGATATTTTTTTGAATTGTTCATTCACGGCAAACTTCAAACGAGCGTGAAGATTGCCGCATTCGCTTTGTTCGTGCGGCAGTTACTCGAATTGCAATCGCCAACTTTCCCACGAGTTGTGTATATTATTTTTTACAATAAATGCAACGAAAGTCAATTTTTTAATATTATATATTGATTCAAAACAAACTGCAAATGTTAAAAGACGCAAATTGTACTAGTAAAAATATTTAGGCTATGTTAAGTTCATATACAAATTTTAATGGTGTAATCGTTTAGTTTTTTATATTTCGGCCGACTAATTGAGTGATTTTCTGCTTCTGTTGAACTTTTTGTGATTTTAGAACCTGTTTCTGCGAACATCTATTCGTCAACCAACTATAATTTAAAAAATACGATGTTCCACTAGTTATTCGCAGGCTTAAGGGGGTTTTACGGTATTTTTGCATAAAAATTGCCATTTCCATGAATTTTTTTCAGAAAAAAAACAATAAACAAGATTGGGGGTTTCACCATTGTTTTATATATTTATCAAATTCCAAAAATTGAATTTTACAAGATATATTGTTGATAAAGAACCCCCGATTTATGCACTTGTCGTAGCGTATGCACGGCGTGGACGTCCAAACGACGTACAGAATAGAGCCAAAATATTTGATCTTATACAAAAAATCGAATGAGATTATAAAAGTAGATCAAATTTATTGGAGTTTGATATACGAAAAAGTTAAAAAAGTTTTTTTTTATAAAAATGGCTTACGGTAAAAAATGTATTTTTTTCCTTTTTTTTCATATTTGAGGTATTGTAAAAATAAAAAAAAAAACTTTTCAACAATTTTCGTATGTCAAACTCCAATAAAAATAGTTTACTTTAATTTCTATAAACGACAAAGCTGTACGTTTATTAGTTTTTCCGTAATCTTGTAAGCCATTTTAAAAAATACGGTTTCAATAAAAATGCGTTTAAAGTTTTCGGTACCGTTATCTTCGTCATTTTTTAACTTAAAGCTAATCTGCTATTTCCGGATTATACAATTTGCCTTCCTCTTTTCCAAGCAAATCGTTCTGCCGCAATTTCTCTTTCGGTCCTCCATTCTGACCCGTTTGCTCGCCGCTGGCAAGTGCGCGTCGGATACGCGTGTACGTCAGTCGTCATTACTTATTGCGCGATTTTTGTATTGCAGGCCGATTTCGTATCCCAGGAATTCCAATTTTTTTAAAACAGCATGGTGACTATCATTGAAAACGCTACAGGCAATGTATGTTGCAAGTTGAACGGTCTTAAGACCGCTGTGAAGGTGTTTTGGAGTAATACGCCAAATATACACGTTCAAAAATTCATCATTATTTTGCGTATTTCCTTCAGTGCATCGATCTAACAAATCGATGTCAGCAGGCTTATAACGATACGTGTCCAGGGTACCTACAATTTCTCCAACACGTCAAGTGCACAACTGTTTTCTCTTTCAGGACAATACTCATGTTGAGGTTTTTTATTGGTAGAATATTTTTGTTTGATCGTTGCCCAGATTGCTTTTTTCGTCTCTTCTGCTGAATGAGGATGTCTTCGTATTGATAAACTGTAACAAATAGTTAACTTTTCAATTAACTTATCGGTTAGCTTTTCAGCGCCTTTTCTTCGTACGGGTTATTTTCACAAACGGCTTTGAATGTTTTTGATCACCGTCTCTAATATGATTTTCGTAAAACACACCAAGCAGATTTGCCTAAAAAAATTTTTTATATCGACTACGAAAGGGGCCGTATACCTGCTCCCTAAACGCACGTATGTGGTCGGAGCAGCAGTACCTTTATAACGTATTTTCTGTCAAAAGTAGTTTGAATATCGAAAAATCATCTCAGGGGCTCATTCTATACACTTCAAAGATTCCAAAAAGTGAGAAAAATGGATTTTTTCAAAAATATACCGTAAAACCCCCTTAATACCCTTAATATATAAATAAATTTTAAACTTTTTAAAAAGTTCACTAAAGTAAGTAGAAATATATAAAAAATTCAAATCGATACTTAAATTATTCATTTTAAGTTTATTATAAAGTAATTTATGAAAACACAGTTGAAGTGCTTATGTCATTTTCTTAGATATGACAGTGGCTAAAGTCGGGGCAGTGTTTGTATAATCTGTACATTCTGATGTGTTCCAGTTGTATTTCGAATTGATGCTGATTCCATAGTAGTGGGTCGAGTCACAATTCAAGCTTTTTTGTAAGTATCGCTCTCTAAAAAAGTGAAGCTAACGATATCATGATATGATGGATATTTTAATGAAAGCACAGTCTCCAGGTGGGCTAACTTAGCCTTCAAGGCCCTCTAGGCTCCATGATATGCCTTTATATAGCCACAATATAGGTGACAGCACCTATTATAATTCATATATTTTTTTCAAAAAGAGGGATCAAACTAAGGTTTTCTTTTCTGTTCTTCCTCTGATTTAAATGAATCGTATAGTAAAGGACGACCTCTACGCCGTTTCATAGGGAGAGGTCCATAATTTTTCCACATTTAATTTCTAACAATTTTACTACGGATGCTCGCTGAAAGTCAGTTGTAAAAACTTTGATTGTGACGTATTTTTACAAATTTTAGTGTAAATTTCATGTGCACGGTATAATCGTGGTTGAAAAAACAGAATTGTCAAACTATTAACGCTCTTTTCCTTTGTATTAAAATACCAGTGTGTTAATTTGATGAAAAGAATATCGATAGAACTTCACAATGATTGCGGATTAAGGAATCCAAATATAATGCAAAACACAATAGAACCAATAATAATAAATAATTTGATCAATTAATCAATTTTAATAGAATAACGCAATAAATAATTTCATTTACAATTTTTAAATGTATATCTTGTAACCGTAAACTGGATTCACGCATGCGGATTGTCTGCCGTTGGGCGATCGCAGCGCCACATGAACGGGAAACCGACGCTCGCGCCGATTTGCTGGAATTAATTAAATGATTACTAATGCTACAATATCGTGGGTTCGTGAGTACGCGATAAGTCACCGTGGTCAACCGGCCAGCTGGCGATTCAATCCCAGTGTCTAAGGACAGTATCGAGTTGCGATCCCCGGCGGCGTGGTGCGGCGCCCGCCATAACCCGCACTCGGAATAGCCCGTAATAAAAGCGAGTTAAACCGACAAACTGAGAAACGAAGCGCAACCGGGAATGAACTCAATAATAAGATCGCTTAGAATTTGATTTAGCTAATTAATTGGATGACAATTAATGGCTGTAATTGAATTATTTCGTTAGTAAAATATTTTTGATCAATAACGAATTAAAGTAAAGTTGTATAATTAATATCTGCCGTTTCATTTGAATGTTGTGTTGTGTCAACCTTCCCCTCGCACCCATCCCCTTTAGGTTGAGCTAGACGACAGAAACGGACGCGCAACAACTCGGTCGCATTGATGTGAGCGTTGGCTTCGCGGCAACCCGTAATTTTTGCTCATTTTGGCAAAACAAGTTGGTGCCCAAGAATAAGCTAGCGATTTCCCGTACGAGCCACGTAGCACGGTTACGTGCCGACAGCCTTCCCGACAAGGCAGAGCACCTTCGTGAGCACCTATCAAATCTATAAAATTTAAATTTTGAATGAATTTTAAATAATGTTTTTAATTGATAATTGATTAATTTGTTAAAATAATTAAATTTAAAATAACACAAAACGATTACAATATATTTATATGACAAAAAGTTAACTAAAGTTCAAAATAATTTGGACTCAGAATTTCAAAAGAGAGCAATCTATCAAAAGATAGATTTTGCCATAGCTGCGCTTTGGCAAAAGCTTTTAATACACTATACAACATTCCATGAAATACGAACCCATGCCAGAAACTATAACTACCGTTATGTCCTTATTCTTTTCTTTGAAGAAAATCTTATATAAATCTGATTCAAACTAATCGTAGATATGAAATAAGTAAAAACTAAAATAATTAGGAGAATTTTCATGCATAGCATCGAATAGGTGATTTTCACGAATGCCTCATTTACCTATAACGATTTCAGGCAAAAGTTATTGACTTTCTCTATTCCGGGTATGGGTGCAATTTCGGGAAGAGCCATATTCAGTTTTTTCAAATCACTTCAAGCTAAAGCATACTTCAGCCAGAATAAGTGTCATTAAGTTTTGTTTTTTTTTTTTGAAATTTGGTATGAGTTTTGAGTACGATTTTGAATACAATCAGAATTTTGGATTGGTTTAGTATGCCGCGAGTTAAAAATTTTCTCAAACCCATTTATAATTTGCTCACAAAGTTAACGTAAACTATCACTTCATACTTGAGAATCATCGTAATGCGATCTCATTTAACCGATAACATGACAGGAATCGTTTTTCGTGTTGACTGAAACCGTACCATAACTCACTTAGATACTAATATAAATTCAAAATTCGTAATTACAGAGCTAGGCACTTTGGATTTGGAAAATTTTACGGTTTAATATTCGTTAAATTCAATTACCAATAAAATTCTAAATGTTACTACACTATTGTTGATTAAATTTGGATGAAGAATTTTATTTTTTCAATTTTTTGCGACAAAATCTTCCAAGTTATAGAAAATATAATCCTTTTTAACAGTTACAACCTGAATTTGCCTTTATATTGTCAGTGAAGTTTCTTTTTAGATTATAACTATCTTACGTTTACGCATATCATTTATAATGATGTATTATGATATATTTGTAATTTTATAGTATTTTTTCAATTTTGAGCATGACAGATTTCTAATTGAAATTATAATCTAGATAGCTTAAATGATCCAAATTCCACGGAGATGATGTGAGGAGGGTGCTCCTGTAAGGCAATATTGGTTGCAAATTATGATGATAGAAATGAAAAAATCATTTCCATACTGTAAGTAATAAACAACTGGTTAAAAGTTAACTTAAATTCATTCACGTGTATTATATAGCTAAGTTGCTTGAAAGCGATTAATATAATTAAATTATTTTATGACTGAGTTCGGATAACACAGGGACTAGCTAATTGTAGTTATTAGGTATAATATGAGTGAGATAAAAGCATGTGTAGTAAAGTTCGAGAAGAAAGTGATTTTTTGACGATAAACAATATATAATAACAAAATCTGATTTTGAGGTTGTCTTATCTTATAGGATATAAATTTAAGGTAATTTCATCTGACGTCTGAAGTTTTAACGCATATAACGAGAACAAAATGGTTTAAATAAGTTATGACCTTACTATCAGTAGAGAAATCTCCATTAGAGTTTTTATATTTAATATTTATTAAAGCTGATACAGATTTAATTAATTTCGAAATCTTATTGAGTCTGTCATTTAGGATGAAAAGTATGCTACTCTCACCCATTCAGTCATTGAGAGGAGCCCTTACAGCGTTCAATTTGTTTCATAGTTCTCATATTCTTATTTTCAACGTACAGTATTGTACATCGTGCTTATTTTTTGAATAGAATATTATTGAAATTGAAAATTGTTCAAGCTGCTTCGTGCTTGATAGAGATACAATTAGTTTATATAATTTAAAATTACAGTAACGCAAAATTTCATAATATTCTAGATTTTACATGGGCTGGATTACAACGCGTTATTAATATTTTCAAATGATGAAACAGCGTGTTCCTATTATAGTTTACGACAAAATCAAAAACGTTTCTTTGTAGTGAATTATTTTTTTGTGTTCATTTTATGAAGTGACATTTCTGTGGCAGTTTGTTTTTGTATATTTATTGGTCATAAAAATTTGGCTGATGATCAGTTACTTTGAACTGCTAGTCGTAGGTGTTTTGTGCAAGATTTCATTTAAAGTTAACCTTCGGGTACAAAATTTAAGAATATTAGAAGTATACTTAAAAAATTAATACCTTTGCGTAAAAAAATTATTTACTTTTTTAATAGTCCATTTTATACAGATTCCAAATTTAATTGTGCCATTCGACATTGACATTTGAATTGAAAGAAACTATTATGAAATTTGTCATTGTTTATGTTAAGCACGAGTGAACATAAAGATTATGCATACTGTCAAGCCACTATTTACCTTATATTCATTGTATATTGAACTGTAAAATGATTATGCTCGAACACTTACATGCAAAATCTGATTCTATCATTTTCGACTGCAATATCGTCGCCTACTGCACACAGTGCACTTAAAACAACGACGATAACAAATACATGTGGTAGAATTACAAGTCCACTTAGAGGAGATTCACGCATGAAACTTATCTGGAATAAAAAATTTCTTATAATCTTAATTGTTAAGAGTTCGATAGTACGAATTTCCAAATAAAATATTAAATTCCCTAGGTTCTTTTATATATTATAAGTATTGTAACGTAAATAACGTACAAATATTTCGCCACAGAGAAATTTTTTTTGAAAGTAAAGATAATAAAATTTCAATATTAAGGAACATAAATGAAATTACGGAAAGTACGTTTATTTAATGAAAATAGATTTAATAAAGTTGAGAGTCTAAATTTTATTTTTTTAGAATTACAAGAAAGAATCGAGATTTGCTCTTCATATTTTAATACATTTATAGAAACTCAATAGAGGGCTTGGAGAAGATGGAGCAAAGTGAAAATGTCCCGCAGTGGTGCCATACTAACACCGACCAGAACTCATAAGAAATGGAGCTGGCTAATGGGAAGTGGGATTGAGCAAATGCACAGAGAGCGAGATTTCCGGGCATTAATCAGGGCTCTTGGAAAATAGAACTGCATAGAAGTACCGGCTACGGTTGAATTTAAGGTAGCTAACTTAAAGAATTTAATTTCAGGCGAGATTCTTTCATCAATCAATGTTGACAAGAAGTGAGATCTATTCCAGAGACGCATCCAATGACGTTGCAATGGTTTCCGTGTCTTCTTGTACGCAAAAGGGCTGAAACGAGGCGAATTCCTTTTTTTTGTGGTAGCTGTGTCACGAATTGATAATACAGTTTATTACAGGGAATTTGTGCGTTTGGACTTTCGGATTCTGGATAGTTACTTTAGAGTTCATTCTAGGCAAACTTGAGGTTTGTTTAGCGATAAACAATTATTATCGATGATTATTTGAAATATTTGTATTCATATTTTCTGTTTTGAAATTGACCGATTTAATCTTCATAAATTTTCGACTAATCTTTTGCTTATTTGCATTTTTAATTCGTATAGTGATAAGTTTCCTAATTTCAATATTCTGAGTTTGTCTTTTTAAATTTATGTGTTGTCTTAATTTATTTTACACAATGAATTAAAATGTAATAAAAGAAGAGTGATTATTGAAAATAATTAAAAAATCTTGAAAAAGTCGCTGAATCATAAAATTTTGATATAATTGTTTAGGTGCGCGCGTGTTTACATTATGGAGCGCGTTTGAAAAGAATTAAAGATTAAACAAACTTACCTAGTGAAGTTCAATCGTAATTATATGAAGAGCTCGTTCGAAAAGATTAAGTTTGTAGTAGCACTCCGCGCCTTCAGATGTCACACCGTTTAGCGAGTCCAGAAAAACAAATCCTCCTTCGCCTTCGCACTCCCACGTTACCCCTTGTTCCTCATAAAGTTTAGACTGGATGTGATGGGTAATGAAATAGCGACTTATGAAGGGTAGAGAAATTCCTCTTTAGGAAAGGGTTAGGTCTAATTCCTTCAAACGAGCCCTTCATATAATTACGATTGAACTTCACTAGGTAAGGTAACTTCACTAGGTTTAATCGTTGATTATATTTCATGGCTCGTTCTTCGAGATTACACTTGTAGTTGTTCAGAGCTAGCAATTTCATGAAAACTTGTATGCATAATCTTTATTAATGTTATTTTGATTGTTGAATCCAGATAACATGAAGTTTGAATCTGGAGTATTGATCGATCGATTATAGCTAAGGTTCGAGAACCCTCCGACCAGCCAGCAGTTTTTGAAATGACACTTATATCAATGCCCTCTGCAAAAGCGGCAGAAGTGGCTGCATGTCTGGTAAAATGGCTCTGAAAAAGGTCGGAATTCATGCCACTTTGTTTCAACACCTACTTAAGCCATCGACTGATTGTCTGCGGATTTATTTCATCCTGAGGCTTTCTATATGACAAGAACAACTTATTCTTATGGCCTCTTACAAGAGACGTCTTTTCGATATACAAAATATTATAACTCGTAACACATAAGCCCTTGTTTGAATGATGAAACGGTAATTTTAGTACAGGTTGTGGTCTTCAAGGATCCGAAATTTTCATTAAAGCCGAAATACAAATTTCTAAACCCTGCGCCGATATACGTATATCATTTGTTCTGCATACTGAAATAGTCTGAGCTCTGTTTGCTGTTGCTAAAGCTAATAACATATCTGTCTTCAACGTTAATTTTTCTAATGAAAGACTTTCCAAGGGAAACCACGATCCATCTTCAATTTATAAAGTGCCTTTGAGATCATAGAAAATGGGGGAAAAGCGTAGAAAAAACCCTGTTCTGCCCAATCCAAGATAAACGCATCAATCTCTTTCGAATCTGTATCTTGATGCCATGATACAAACCGCTTACACTTTGAATTTTGGCTTTTAGCAAATAAATCTATTCATGGTCTTCCGTCTCGTCCAATTATCTGGCTAAAAGCATCCTGTGACAACTCCCATTCAGTGTCTAAATTTATTATTCTAGATAATGCGTTTGCAACTTTATTATCCGTAGAACGTATATATGATGTCTATAACCAAATACCACGCTTTTTAGCTCAAGTCCATATCTCTCTGGCTAAGAAATTAAAATTGCTATATTTAATACCTCCCATTCTGTTTATATATGATAGCGCTGCCGTATTAACAATATACGCAAAAGTATATCACAGTTTCTAAAATCACTTGCTAAAGCTCTAATAGCTTTGTACACTGCCAATAGTTCCAAATAATTTATGTGTAGATGTCTTTGTTTTTTGTCTCAAAAAACATGTACCGTATTGACTCCGGATACTGCTCCCCAACACTCTAGAGAGGAATCCATGGATATCTCAGCAGCAAAATCATACGTGCTATTCTTCGACTTTAGTGTACTCATGTTATTTTTCCACCAAAAATGTTCCGACTGAATTGACTTTGGGATGTCCATTCTTGCTTCAAAATCGTTATCATTAAAAATCAGCACCAAGCATTTTTTCCTCTTCATGAGGGAAAAATAAGATCTTACATGTCCTACTAGGTTCTAAACTAGATTTCTCAAAATTAACCTGAAAACCTAAGTTCTGCAACAGTGAGATGGTACAATGACTATTCTTCTCGCATGATGATTTATTCCTACCGATACATAATATATCGTCGAGATATATAACTGATCTAAACCTCTGAGAGCGTAAATGATTCATCACTGGTTTCATAATTTTCGTAAAAAAACGAAGCCGTGGACAATACAAAAAGAAGCGCTGTAAATTCATACATCTTATCCTAGAATTCAAACCTGAAATACTTTCTGCGGTCCTTACGAACTGGTATGGTCAAGTACGCATCTTCTGAGTCCATTGAACACATATAATCACCTGGTGTAACCATTTTAACCACTGTACGTAGATCTTCTAATTTGAAGTGATCCGTCTCAATGAATTCATTCAATTTTTTCAAATTTAAGATATACCTGTATGTACCATTGGACTTAGGAACAGTAGAATACAGAGAAAAAAATGGTTCTGAACACTTTTACATTTTCCGATTGCACCTACATTCAATAGCTTTTTAATGGCCCTGTCTACATTTGTATACTTAAATTTCGTTAAATGAACTCGCGGTTCCTGCTATTGAACTCTAGCCGGAGGTTTATCACAAACTTATCACAACCTTTTTTTGTTTGTGATAAATCGCCATTGTTTTATATAACTTTTCAAAGTACCTGCAAATTTCTGTACCTAGGGATGGAAGGAGGGTTTTTTTTCTGGACGCGCTAAACGGTGTCATATCTGAAGGCGCGGAGCGTTACTACAGAGCGATTACTACGTAATCTCGAATAACGAGCCATGAAATATTATTGTTCGGTCATGCGGTTTGATCGTCGTCGGCGTTCTGAGCGGTGCTAGCAAGCAAACAAAAGGTCCGGCGTTACGCACTAACCATTTGATTACGGTGGATAGCACGTTGCAGCACATTCAAAGAATCTTATATAAATGGTGTCTTACATAGATTCTTAATACATAACTTGCTTTATATATAATTTTGATATTGCTTATGGAATGTTTCATGATAAATATGATTAAAAAAGGAAAATCAATAAATTAGTCATGATTATTCTTCTCCTCACGTGCAGTATTATTAATAAGTTTCAAATTTTGCGATAGACAAGCTCACTGATTAAATAAATTAAATAAACCTTGGCTTATTACTATGTAAAGATTAGCGGTAATGTTTGGACATAAGCCTTATTGTTTTCTAACTATGACTAAACATGAAAATAAAGATATTTAATTAACAAGTTTAAATAAATAATCCTGCTTAGCAATTTACGAAAAATAACTTCAAACAAATGCAGAAATATTGCATATACAGTTCTATGTTGGAAAAAGAAATACATAGGTAAGTAAGATAAGTTGTTGACAAACTAGAGTTTCATTAAAAACAATCATTATATAAACAAATATAAATCATGTTGTTAAAAAAATCACATTCTATATCAAGGAAATTCGTTAAGGTAAAAAGAATGGTATATCACATAGGATAACCTAATCTTAATTGACTAACATATTAAGCAAATAAAGAAAAAAATCTGCAACCGTTAATAATAAACAAAAGATTCATTCATGCCTAACAAAATAATCATATAAAGGACAACATAGTTCCTCCTTCTAGCTGGAAAATAGATTTAGTCATAATTATATAAAACTTACAAACACACTAATGCCAAGAATTTAAAAAAATGAAAACTAAAACTAATGTATACAAATCAAGTATTTGAATGATAAGTGACGCCATCAGAAATAAAGACAGCTCTTTAAATAATTCAAGTTCGTTAGATGATAGGTTATTTGAATGAATAAAATATCATAAACAATGATACATTAAAAAAAATGAATTTTTCTACATAGTATGTTAACGTCACGTAGCATATCAACCGAAATGCTTTCTGCCGTTCGAAGAATTAACGAGTGTTTTAAACATTTCAATAATTTAATAATGATCCAAAAATGGTGAAAATTGATCATATAAGCCACATATAAAATGGTAAGGTTTCTGACCAATAGGACATAGTTTAAAATATAAATATGCATATTTGTAAGAAGCAGTTCTAGCCGAGCCTTGGAGAAAAAACTTCTGTTATTTCTTTCGTTATTTCGAGCTTTTTAAATAAAATTAATCAAAATAATATGATGATTTGATTAACAGCAGTTGATAGGCGCGTAGTCGAATAGACCCGTAACGAAAGCTCATTGTTATCGATTGATTATGAAATCATTTTATCTAACGCCTGAACATGTAACGCGTTGTAAAAACCGCAATATACTCCAGTTCATAAGAATGGTTAAGCGATTAGATCTGACATAGGTAGTGAAGATATACAAGATAGATGAAAAAAAAAAATAATAATAGCTAAGAGAATAGATGTTTCTGAATTTTCACGTTGGAGTTTTTGGACGAAATCTTTCGGAAATGAAACTAAACAGGTTTGCTGAGGGAGGTCTGCAAAGGTATCTCCATCTAAGAAAACCAAAATCTTGGTAACCGGCATTCATCAAAATATTTTATGACTCAACCGTTGAAGATTTATCTGTAGTAATTTTATATTTCTAGTAATACAATTTAGCTAACTGTAACTAATTGCAAGTAACTGATCAGTAAATTAAATCCAACAACACAAAATTAAACGAAATTATTATTCTGCTTAATGATACTGAATGTGTCAAAATGTGAATCGTGATAAAATGATTCAAGAGTAGTGAATAGCAATGGAATGTTAACGTAGGATTAAGCTAATCAATCACTTGGCTCATTGCATATTCACTTATATCTTGAAATTGATTCTTTATATAATACTTGAAATTTATTACGATATATATAGTAAAAGTCATTCCAGCAGCACATAATAGAAAATTAAACAGTATAACGAATGCAAAAATGACATTCAATTGCTTAAGAAATCTGAAAACAAATTATTAGTACAGTTCATAATTTAGATTAATTTAGATTATCATAAAGCATACTGAATACAATTATTGTGTTCAATAACAAATTTCTTGATTAATTCTGAAGATGATCTACATAAACTATTTCCTTTTAAAAGTATCCTAAGGGTAAGAAACTAATGTTGAAAACAAAATATTTCATATCATTGTGTACTTCATG
>JABFQD010003021.1:0-14006 GCA_022817045.1 Psix sp. ZL-2020 | reverse complement strand
GATTAAAAAAAAACTTGTTGTTTTTAATAAAAAATTTATTATTCAAGACATTATTTTGATTTTGAAGAAAAAGTATCGTTTTTATTTACAATTTGAAATTTTAGTTTAATGCTATGCATGATAAATTGAATGTATGCTACAATTATAATTAAAACCTAGCCAAAAATGGAAACGAAATCTTTGAACTTATAAAATAACTTTTAACACAAAATCAATATATACGCATTACTTTTGTTCAGAAACTAAACTCATTAAACTCAGTGTCTTCCATCGTTTCACTTGTTATTCAAAACAAAACAATATTTGTATTTTTTTACGATCGAATTCTTTTTCAATCTTTGATATCAATTATTGAATAACTTTAATACATCACAAGCAAACTTATGTGATGAATGTGAAAAAGTAGGCTTAAAAACTTAAATATATGTCATTTCGTAAAATTAATTATGTCAAATAGTCTTGTTTGATTATTTGATACAGCAAAAAGAAACAAATAAAGTAATGTACATTGAACTACAACAATTAAAATATATTTTCCATTATATTTGTATCAGATTCTGAAGTGTAAATATCAATCAGACAGTAACTGCTGTTGATATTTTATTGGACGTCCTAATATTAAAATTTCTATATCTTTTTAAGAATTATAAACATTTTTTGTCGCATGTTGTGAAATCTTATTAATTTAATAATCAAAAAGGTAAATAAATTAAGAAATTTATGTAAATACTTCGGAAACTCCATATTTAATATTTTTTAGCATTTAGATTAATTGTTAAAAAATGAATCATACAATTGACAAAGATAAACAATTTTTTAAATTAAATTCTATGTGTTTTATATTCTATAAATATAAATATATGAATAGCATATAATATTAATTTTTGTATTATACTAAAATTAAAAAAAAGTCATTTGTGTTTGAGAAATAAATTTAAAAACTTATCAAAAGATTGTTTTAAACCTTTAATTTATTTCCTATATATTGTAAAGTTTTCAGATATAAGGGATTATTATTGCTATGTAGGCTACAAGACTGACGAACACATCGCATATTACTAAAGTCATTAACTCTCACCTACAGATGACGAGTACGAATGCATGTCGCTTTACTGTACGAAGCTGCTGACATACCAAACGTCTATGCACTAGTGCATGACCTACGACTTGACATACTAAATAGTCGAATAGCCAATTACGTTTACTGTTTACAAAAAACAGCAGAATTTCTGTTTCAAATAATCAGTTTGATTCATCTTATATGTATAAGTTAATTTTTTAAACTAAATTTTATTGATGACAATAGAAGATTTATAATTTGTTTTGTTACTCATTAATTTATCTGCATTTTGGAATTTTTCAATAAATTAAACATCATTGAAATTTTCTTTCGTCAATTTTTTTAATTTACTCAGAAAATCATATTGACATGCACTTATTTAGTATTCTCACTTCATTTTGTTTTTATTATCGTTTGTATTATATTTTTGTTTTCATGTAACTTAATTATTGAATGTTATTTGAATTATTACATATACAAATGTGAACTACGTATTTTTACAAATTCAATTCTTATTATAAACAATTATTATCATTATTACAAACATATTTATTCACATTATTTGAAAAATACAAACAGCTATACACATTTTTAACTTTTTGAACATTTACAAGTTTCAAGTGTCTTAAAAGTTCAATAGACGTATCTTTATTTAATACCATACAATTTTCTAAGATATCTTCCAAATATTTACAATTTATGTGAATATCTCATAATGGGGAAGTAGAGTGATGTAAATAGTTTACATTCTTAGTATTTATTGGAGTTCTATCACCAAAGAATTCAGAGTTTCTGAATTAGCGTTATAAACTTACGAATGCAAGGTACATTTTGTAATAATCTAATATTTTAAATATATTGGACTGCACTATGCACATAATTGTATCTACAATTATATACAGTTTTAGAAAAGACAAAATCTTTCGCTGGATGTTTTTCTTATTTTATATGTAAACATTTCTAATTTAGCTTTAAAAGATTATTGTAAGACGATTTTGAAGATATAGTAAGAGACCTTATTCTTTCATTAGTGGACATATAAGAACACGTGTCTGTGAATCAATCGGAAGAAAACTATGTCGGAAAGTACTTGGTGCAAGAAGTTGAATAGCAAGAGCACCGAAGCAATTTAACGTCACGGCGAGTTAATTTGCCGCTATACGTACCGGGGCAATCTTTTTTCTTGATCATATATACATCGGTACTTCGTTATTTGCCACCTCGGCGAATTCGTTATCGCCGCTCGACTGAAAAACAATCGCTGTAAAATATTCGCACCATAATGAATTTTGATTTTAGAAGTTGAAAACCTTTTTTTTTGCCATTAAATCTTTCAACAGATCATACATAACAGTACAGCTAATTTTCGGCACTAGCATTACAAACAGTAAATATGAAAGACTCCAAAATCGATTAAATAATAGTAATATATCGGATAAATTCGTTAAATCCATTATAAATTAGATTAAATATATGTTATATAAAAAGATATAAAATTCATCAAATCATAATATCTAAAAGAAATGTTATGAAAAATAATAATCTATTAAAGTTGGCAGTAATTAAAAACATAAATTTGAATACCATTTTTTATATTTACAAACTTGATAATATAATATTAATTGAATAACAGAAAGTTTTTTAGAATTTGACATTCATTGTTCTGACTTCGAAAAAAGTGAAAGTTCTTTTAATTCTTATATTGAATCTGCAATTTACATCAATTGCGAATAAAAAGAATTTGACAAATGTAAATGTAACATAATTTCCAATATCGATTTTATTTGAAAGTAGAATTAGAACAGCTGTCCTTTTTTTCTTCTCTCTCAATTTTAATTTAAAAAACAATAGTACTATTAGACCGATCAGACAAATGTTCATAGAATTTTATGATTTGCACAGGGATGCACATTAGCCTCGACTCAACCGGAGATGAACATTGCATTATTTCTCACGCGGAAATAATGGTGATACGCCCGTCCCACGATTATTATTTGATATACGCGGTAGTCTGCGCGCTATTTCGTTTTCTTTTTTTTCATTATTTGCTCGTTTTTTCCTCCTTATCACACTACGACAGTAGCTAGCGCCCAAATGTTCCCACGTGACACACAGAGTCACTGTATTTTACAGCCTTTACGAGCGCACGTAAGCTCTTCTCTTCGGTCGACGATGACGACTTTTCTCGTACGATCCTTCCCACGATTGCGGTATCAGCGCGGGACGTCGTTGCTCCTGTATATATTGTCGTCTACAGATCGTACAAATAAATATCAAGAAAGGAGAAAGAAAAAAGTGAGCGACCTATAACATATACACTCCTCACTTGAATTTGATTCGTGTGCTGTCTCGACTGTACTTGAATACTTAACGACGTTCTCAGAGATGCCTAAAAGTGGCGCGGAGCGATGGTCACACGTAATTGCTCGCTTGAACTCAAAATGCAGTCGTTCCTATTGCTCTAAATGAGATGGCTAATGTCTATCTACCTCGATGCTCTATTACATCGATTTTTCACGCGCTTAATCTCTTAATCCTAAAATGAATTTGTATTTGTTTTTAATAAAAATGAACATTATTTCAAAACCTATGAGTCATTCAAGCTCGACGTAAATCGCATGATTAATTCATACCTTCGACTATGGACATAGAGAACGAAACACTATTGTCATTAACAGTTTATAAATTGATGTTTTCTGCTAGTATTTTCAGCGATCTTAGAAGAATGAAAAAATGTTCAATGTGATACAAATATGTGTAAATATATGACATTATATTCCAAAACATGTAACTGTTAAATCGATCAGCAGAAAAACACTCTTGAGATATTTAAATGCAGGTAAGAATTGCTGATAGTGATCAAGATTTATTGTCGAGCAATACTGATGTTTTCACGCTTTGCTTTTTGCGCAAACACTTTTTGAAGCAAGATAATGATTATTTAAGCATTTTTTCATGAAAAAATGTTTAAATTTCCTGGTTTTGATAAACTACAGTATATATTTATAACAAGGAATATTCTATATATTATCTAAATATATTGTTTCTATTAAATTGAGTTGAATCGTACGTAATTTTCCTTGAAACATTAAGTAAATTCAAAAATGTTTAGAACTTCAATGGCAAAACTTGGTCTGTTGATTGCTATTAATTAAACGAACTGCGACAACAATGTTATTTCAAAGCAAACTTCCAATTCATAATTGGATACTGTCCTTATCAATTTCCGGTACGAAATCGCATTTGAGCTAAATAGAACGCAATTACGTAGGTATAGGGTGAAAGTATATATATGATGGAATGGGATACCCCATGACTGAAAGCATCCCATAGTGATAACAATCTTCCGGCCATTAATTAGTATGACAGTGGCACAGTACTGCCACGTTGGTATCGTCCTTCTCTAAGGGTACCACGGGCACGCACATGGGCCTACATACTACGATCTACCTCATGTTCGCGACTCTCACGTATGGGATTCTACGTGACAAAAAACGTAAGGTATATAACTCAGGCTGTGTCAACTATAGAATCAATAATCAACTATACCAATTGAACCAACTTCTCTTTTGTGTCTTGCTATATATTCTATGAAAAATATACTATAAAATATTCAAAATGTATCGATTGGTATATAAGTGTATATACCACATTTTAAAGTATTTTATGTTTTTGTGTTAAAAGAATTAAACTTTCAACAAATTTCTTTTTACTTTATTCACCATACACTTGTACATAATATATATCCTTAATATATTATAAATATATGATTACTGTATTAAACCTCTATTACTGTGTTACACAAAACATCTGGTAATGATAGGTTACCTTTATATTATCAATGTACAGACCATAATTTTCAGTTGAATAACGATTCAATAAAGAAGAATAGAAATATTATAAATATGTAAATTATTATTAATATATCGTTATTCGTGTTGCTGTTGACATAGTGTATATAAATAGATTACATAGAAAACATGAAAAATATTTAATGGTTATATGCATATTTAGTT
The DNA here is from genome assembly GCA_022817045.1 of Psix sp. ZL-2020. Lineage (NCBI taxonomy): Eukaryota > Metazoa > Arthropoda > Insecta > Hymenoptera > Scelionidae > Psix > Psix sp. ZL-2020. The sequence goes on along the minus strand of JABFQD010003021.1, from coordinate 8,930 downwards.
ACGATGTATTACAAGTGCTTTTGATATAGTAGTTCAATAGTACATGTGTATTTCATTTAATAATAAATGGTCAAACAAAATCATTTTAAAAACTAATAGGATGACGATTACTTTGTAACATTACATTCTCGAACCAACGGATTTATATAAAAAATTACGATTATTGTTGTACATTTTATGTATATATATTGTCAACATTTTTTATGTTATATCTTACAATATATATTTGTGTTAATCTCTTCACTATATGCAGCGCTTTATCAAATGACACATGGAAATTATGTACATTAATTTTGTCACTAGTTATATTCGTATTCAATAATGATTATATTCTAAATCTATAGAGGGAATCTGTATATTAACGTTGAATGCAAAACGCTTAAATTCGAAAAATCTATTTGAAAGTCGATAAGGTAGAAAGCCTCGTTAGAAGAGGAATCCGACGGGAGGAAGGGCAGCTACCGGAAGCGCTAAAGTTACCTTCGCCTCTAGAAAGCTCGGCTGAGCTCATTCGTAAAAAGCTCGGCCCGGTTGGTATCTCGAGAGCGAGAAAAGCACATTTAAGTTACGACGAAATTCGAGTTTGCAGCAAAATAGGTAAGAAAGCTTAAGAATGAAATATCACGGAGCCAAGCAATCTATGAAATAAGCTCTGTTAGCATTTATTGGTAGACGAAGCTTTCTTTCTGTCGCATTGGACTCCATTAGATTGATTACGATTTTATGCCGGTTCGTTATACGTTGAGAAAAAGCCGGCGAAGTAGGACGCCACAAATAAAAACACCGGATTGTAAGTAAGTCGAGTATGATGAAATAAACAAATAAATTAACGTTGTAAGTCGCGCGAAATTTATGTTTGTCACATTTTGTTCAAACAAAAAAGAAATAAAGTACACTGGTACACCGAATGCCATGACTTCGATTATTTTAATTTGCTGTTTTCTCGGAGTCGTTCAACGGCTTGTATTATTATGGATAGACAAGAGTTTTCGTTGTTTACAATCCTTTTATCATCGCAAATGAGTTAATTATAGCGAGCGGATAATTAAAATTGTCTTATCAAAATCATCGAAGGTTTTCTCTGCTTTATGGAATTAAACAATGTTTAGTTACATGGTGAAACGTGCGATTCATAAGAAATGCAATAAATGAGGAAAAAATGGAATATATAAGACATATTTTGAACTGATTAGGATCTCTTATTAGCAGCATTTCAAGTAAATTCTTTTTTGCCGGCGTGAAGTGTATTATGAAGAACAATGAAGTGACGCGCAGATTGTTTTAATGATCAAGCATACGTGTGATTATAAGTAAAAAGTGCCAGGAGTAATTAATTTGAGGGTCTCTCTCCACGATCAAGGTTTTATTCTTACTATCCATTTGTCATGTGTGGTATGTTCAAGCTTCTGATCGATTAAACATATTTTTTTACTGATAAAAAGTGTTTTTATAATTAACATCCCCATATTAATTATGAATTCATCATTAAGACCGTATAAATATATTCAAAATTTGTATTCTTGGGAAATGATATAATTATATAGTTCGCATTGTAATTTATACTATATATGGATTTAAATATTCAAATATTTTATAAATCTGTTCCGAAACATTACGATGATATATTAGTAAAAAAGTAAAACTGTATAATTATAACAAACTTGATTTGTGAATTTGTCTTATAATTCACTTTTAAATTTTCGAATTAGTCACAAAAATTTATTAGCAATATCTAGATAAAACATTGATTTTACGCCGTAAATTGTCAATGTCTGATGAATGTGAATAGAATTTTATTATTATTAGAAATATTCTATTGGTTGCCTGTAAATCGTTATCTATTTTATTCTATTAATATTTGAATTTAATTATTTCTAACAATGAAAAACATACAGTGCACCTATAGAGACGCGTTGATTTAGTTAGGCAAGCAGAACCAGTAAAAGCACAGAAGCTCTTCGACTGGAACGTCGCCTGAGAGGTCGACAAACTATTCCATAACGACGGTTCGATGTTTATCAGTGAATGAATAAATCTCTGCATCAGGAGATACGCGAAACAATGTGCAATAACGGGGTATAAATCCTATCATTTATGGACCAAACGAAAGCGACCAATTTTTATATCATACAGCAGACGTAACGCTCCGCGACATGCTCATTACCCGCGAGCATATGTAAGCGTATCCAGCTGTTTTTGGGAGCGCGAAAATGATCGCTTACACAGTCATGCGTAAGCAAAAAAGTGCATACGCGTACGTGCGCAAGCGATAAAATGCAGCTGCAGCGTGCCTTTCATTGGCACGCTGCAGCTTTCATCTCGTTCCAATTGGCGCTGACTTGGGGTCGGCTTGAAAACTTTGGTCCACCTGCACCTCGACGTTTCACCTGCGCGCGTGCCACAAAACATGATACAGACAGTAAGAATCTTTCTGAAAATGAATTTAATTTGTTGAAGTATTAAGAAAAATTAGTTAAAAATAAAACCTGTGAAAACAAAATAATGGCTGTGTAGAAATATTGGTTATTTTACTTCAGTAGAAACTAGAAAACTTTCAAAAAGTTTTAGTATAATATTAATTAAGTGATATTCCTTATCACTGAATAAAAAATTCAGTGATAACTTTTATAATGTAATATATATATATCATAAATATTTTCAAAATTTGTCATGTTAAACGATAATTTGTTAATCTTAATAAAATAAAAAAATACTAATCATACTTTAATTTAGTAAATTTAAGAAAAAGTTGTTTTTAAATTGGCTATTAAGACAAGATTTCAATTTCATTGAACATATTTTCATTTTATTAATACATTCATCAATATTTTTGTTTTTATTAATTTCATCAATGTCTTTTAATTTTAACTGCTGAAACCCCTAGCTATATAATCAGACATTTTTGTAATTTTGATTTGGTGGTGCTAGTTAGACGTACAATAGCAGCGCGTGTCAGTAATTGAAGGGTGTCATTTGTCAAAAGACGTAAGCAGATGGAACGGGTACGAATTAGGAAATTATAGTCAGTATTTGAAATAATCTATGATTTGAAGGGAACACTTGTAAGCCTTCGGGGCAAATTAGTTGTTTTATGTTTAGTTAACTGATGAGCAGGAAAGCATTACTTCATTAAAATACACATAGTTCCAGGCTATCGAAGAAAAATAAGTTTACAAGACAGTTCTTAATAAGTTACAAAATTAATAACGGTTTCAATTATTATATTATTTTCTTAAAGATCTTAACCATTAATTATTAAATTATTATAACGCTAAAATTTTAACCAATACTAATTAATATAATTTCATTTAATAATAACGAAATAACTCAGTTATATCAAAATCAATGCTGCTGAAAGTCTACGCGTAATAAACTTTCAATTCTTGCGTCACGGTTGAGCATTTTGACAGTCATAAAGTTGATTATCCGAATCACTTTAAGCTTCAGCTTAAGATCAATAACTCTTTACTTAACAAAAGATCATCTGGCTCAAAAAGTCCCTATCATAGATATCTTCACTTTGTCGGACACGATAAAAGTGGAGTAGTTCCTCAAAGTAAAATAATAATCTTCAAAACTAATGACATTAGTTACGCTATTCCCAACTTCTCCTCAATCTGCTGACGATAAATTGCCCAAATTTCGCTTAAAATGTGTCTTTTCTGGTCTGCAAAAAAAAAAACAAAAAAAAAAACAAAAAATGTTAAACACTTATGTGGAGTCGGTTTAAATGAATGGTCTTCGCAAGAAATCGCTTTATATTGCGCTTATTTGCCGAGGCTGTGAATCGTCGAAGAAAGAAGTTCGGACACACCTTGCGTGGCAGGTGCCCTTACGCAGACTGTCCCTTCGACTCTGTAAAAGTGCACACTAGACATACTTAAAAATATGTTAGCACTGAACGCGCGTAAGAACCGTGACCTCCGAGATAAAAATCTAGAGATATAGCCAGCGAAAGGTGACTGTCAGATGCTCCAAACGAAGGACCTTAAGGGGATGTTTGACCCTGAGTAGTAACCACAGGTCTGTGATAAATGTCGTTAAAAATTAGCATCGTGTTAATTAAATAGCAAGTGGTAAACCAAGTTCACTGAAGTAACATTTGTTTTTTATGCAATTGAAAGAGAATGATATTTGACACTGTACTGTTAATCATTTTATGAGCATAATATATTATGATATTAACAGAATTTTTAAATATAATTATAAAGTGTTGCCAAATTTCAAATTGTCAGTATGGTATCAAGTTTTTAAATTTAATTTGAAAATTGATAATTTAATGGTAAGGGTAGTAGTGGTAAAGTGTTTAATAGTAAATATTTGCGTATCTATTATAAGTATTATTTATTGAAATCATATATCATTTTTGTTTGGTGATAAATTGGAATAAAATCAAAATTAATTCAATTAACTGAAGAAATTTGTTTAATTAATTCACAAAATATAACATTTGATCTGTTAGTCAGTATTGAATAAACAGAGATCTAAGACAGCAGATGCAACAATTTCCTTTTATAAGTATATATAATAATATACTTACATAGAAGTAAATTCTAAGTTTAATGTACCAGGTGAATTCGAAATGCTTATACTATTTTGGCTTTCCTTAGTAGGATACGCAGTATGGTAGAATAGTGCCCTTTGTTAACATTCAAAAAATTGATTTTTTGAATCAAAAATCATGAAATTATTTATTAATTTAAATCTAATTTTCAGTTATGCAACAAATTATGCAGATTCAGTAATACAAATCGTAAATTTCATATCGATATGGCCGATGAATATTTAAATTTTATAATTTTCAGTACAGAACTATAAACTCATTACAATTGTTTAAAACAAGAATGTATGATTATTCATGTATCATACTATATTTACGTCATTTATTTAACGTTTATATACTGCACTTTGAGTTATTATTATTAAGCAAAATTCTACGAAATTTGCATGAATAATAAACAATCAAAGTTATATATGATTTTAGTAACCAATTTTCCATACGGAATTACATATTGTTTTCGTTTTTGTATTTATTCATCATTTTTTTATATTTGCTTGAAAATATCATACAATCTGGAAAAATTATCTTCGCACTCATCCGTATAATTATTTACTGAGCCTACACTTTGTCGTACACCTCAAGAACAGTCGTTTCATAAAACCCATAAAAGGAGAAAAGACAAACATTTTGCCAAGTTTACGTGTCTTAAACAATTATGTTAGAGCAGCCCTTCACGACAATTTTATAAAGTGTCCTTGCTTGAAGTGAGATTCATATCAAGTTATTACCGGAAAGTGTTTTTAATTTGTAGCCGCAGGTCTGTCTCTGGAAGTCAGGTATTTTCTGCTCATCAATTATGAAATAGATAGAATGGGCTCGTTTATGAGATAACAACAGTTTACATTTCTTTGGTGTTTTGAGTTAATAGGGAAAAAACTAATCTCTGTTAAACGAAAGACATGAATCAAAAACAGTCACACCTAACACATATGACATTATTTCGAAACCGCAAATCAAGTTATTATTACTACATTTTGAACTGCTACCCGCATACTTCATTACTTTTGAAAACACTTAATTAAATTGACACATGATAAAGTAATAACCATTAAAATGTACATCATTTTTCCACGTGACATTTTTATTAAACATGTCTATTTAAAAAAGTTAACACAACAGGAAGGATGAAAATTTTATCTACATTTCGCTACATTTCGTAAATGTAAAAAAAGCTGATGTTATTCGTAATACTTGCGCGTCGAAGCTGTCTAATAATTCATTTTATGTAAATAGTCGCGTAGGAGCATATTTTTGGTGAAATTTTGCTCCAGCGATGCCAGGCCGATAAATCATACTAACCGGTCAGTGTCGGGGCCACGAATAAGTCCAGGGCTTCTTTAGCATATGTATGGAGATCGCGAGATAAGATGTAATTCCAATATTGGACACTACTTCCGCGCGGAAAAGACGCCTAGCTTTTTTATTTGGCCTCGGAAGAATGCTCTTGTTCTGCTTTGTTCGGCCTGGTCAAAGATTGGTGGTGGTCCAAAATGAAAGTTTGTTGTTTTGTTGGCGGTCTGGAAAAGAGATTGGGCGACAGCCGAGGGCCAAGTCCCGCGACTGACTGGATAAAAATTATGGAATACGTTGCATATAAAGTAAGTGAAAAACAGACGAAGATGATGAATTGCTCACGAGAGTTCAGAGAGTGGGAAGATAACGGGCTGTGCCATCGATCACAAGCCACGGCCGGCAATGACGTGTCGTTGCCTCACTTTTCTTCTGCCACAAATGTGCAAGAAAGTTCTCGCTAAGGTTACTTGTTTTTGCACCAAATCAATTCTCAGATTGCTTTCATTATTCACATTTAAATGCCAATCAATTCTTTCGCGAAATTTATTACGCTAGAATACAATTTAAAATAGAAATATAATCGCGTCAAAAGTTTTACATTAATTACTTTCAGAAGCTGTAGTTTAGCCGATGTATAAATTGAATACAGAGAAATCAGAATCATAAATTACGATTATCTGCAACACACTTTTATATAAACAAGTCATAAGGTTAAATATCACATTCACTCTTTGACCATAAATACAATCAGGAAAACTATAACAATTTCATTTCTAATCCAATTAAGTCGAGATTTTAATAATCATATATAATATTTCATCGCAATCTCGACGATCTCTTAAAAAATATTTTAATTACTTTTATAAAGGGACAATAAATAACGAGCAGGAAAATGTTACTTTAACTCGCAGAGTTCATATTAATCTTCGTACATGAAATTATTTCAAAACAGTATTACTTTTAAATATTCATTAAGTTTTCTGATTTCATTTTCATTCAACCACCTCGCGCATTCTTTTTCAATTTATTTTTTTATCTGAAGTTTAATAAATTCTACTTGTAACACTGCAATCCAGATAATTTTGAAACCATACTTAAATTACGTTCGGGGCTATTTTGTGATATGAATTTATTCATTTGAAATTATTATTTTAATCAGCTGAGGAAAAAAGTTGCATAAAATGATTTGTATTAAAATTTACAGAAATGTTTCCAGAAGGCTCTTACACTGGATACATCTAAATTGATCTGGTTGACCCAGTCACCCAGTTACTAATGAGTGTTGTCAATTATGCGTGTAGTCGTAGGGCGGTTGAAATTAATGCAGCGAGGTAAAATTTACAAGTGAAATTTGCGCGTGCTGTTTGTGCGGGAGAGATCGAATCGTATGATGTGTTAGAAACAGTCGCTTTTAATTTGAGCAAGGGAAGCGTGCAAAAGAATCTGCGATTAATTTGATTGAATACTCGTATCAGAATAATTAACTAAAAACTTTAAATGTTACTTTTCATATGCGCCCTGACGGCAAATCTTTCAATCTCAACTTATTTGATTTCATGTGTCATTCATCATCGTAACGTGGTACTGTTATAATTTTCTGCCGATAAGAAAGTTCCATTCACGTATTACCGCAGCCAGACGATTTGTCATATCAAAAGTCCTAATAAATTAAACGTCTATATTTATGATGACTCTTTTTAACGAAATGCCAGAATATCAGGATGAAATGTTTTTTGGTGTAATAGCATTTCATAATAATCAAACACGTTTATAAAAATAATTAATCATAATACAATAAATTATGATTATAAATTAATTAAATAATACAATATAATTAATTAAGCAACATTTTGTTGCTCTAATGTAATTTCACTATAATGAATACACAGATCTATCGCAAATATATTTGAATTATGATACAAAGACTGTTTAATGTGAATATTTTTAATGGTGAAAATTCCAATATGATGCTTCTAATTTTTTATTATGTTGCAAATATATTAAAAACATAATTTTCTTGTTATAATTTAATCTCGATAATTAATAAGCCGAGTTGAAAATCACATGAAAACAATTTAACTCGAACAAAATGTCATAAGAGCAAGATAAATTCACAACCAAGATCTAACAGAAGACAATTTTCGAATGAAGTTGCAAGTAGATGAGGAATCGAGGCGACGCACCTACAAGTGATAAGTGAGGCGAGAAAGTGACAGGGCGCGGAGCGTTACTAATGGTTGCCTCCGACTAGAATCTCATATGACTCGAAATCTGCATTTCAGGCTAGCCTGCCATTTGCACGTAGCTTGACGACGTCGCTGGCGAAGCTTGGCGGGCGACTGAGAGCTTTCGAGCATCTCGCAAACACTTCTCGGTGCGCCGGGAAAGCCTTTGCTATATTTGGCGTGGTTATAACGCATCGACCAAGAGGGCTTTTCTCGTCTCGCCGGTGTCGCCCTGTGTTATCCAACTTTTGCTCTCGCTTCCAGTATTTGCTTTAGAAGAGTGCACCGTTCCTCGCCACTTTATTCGAGGAGAGGACGCGCGAAGACGGAATCAGCATTTTCCAAGGATATATTGCCTTTGAGAGCAATCGTTGTTTCAGCGAAATGCGTTGCTTGCGCGGGATAGAGACACTAGCATCATCTTTCTCTTTTGTTCAAGTGGTCCTTGCTTACTGATGCGCCTAGTTCTCTCTTTATAACTTTCCCGCTATTCACCTTGTATTCAGCGTTCCTCTTTGAGTGTTTCGGAATGTATTTAAATCTAAAACGCGCCCCAAAAGTGTTCCGTTTCTATAATTGGATAAGTTTGTCGGACAAATATTCAAATAAACCTAAATCATTTTGTATCATAACATGTTAATATGAAATTGCTCAAAACTTGAACTCAATATAAATTATACTGTAAATTTGTTACGTCATAATTCTGTAAAGTATAATTATACAGGTGTTAATAGATTGATGTAATTTTAGCAGTTAATCAAATTATAAAATTTAATAACTGTAATTACTCGTTGTTATAATCACAACCAAAGAAAAAACTGGTAATGAAAAAGTTTGCTGAATTAAATACG
>JABFQD010003020.1:0-14009 GCA_022817045.1 Psix sp. ZL-2020 | reverse complement strand
ATTCTAGTTGACATATATTGTGCATTTGTTATCCCAATTATTTTGTTGAGCTAAAATTATCAAAACGACAATATTCTTTTCCGTTTTTCTGGTACATAAATAAATCATGAAAGACATTCACTTAAGTTACTTATTTTCTCAAGTAATTTTATTAACAAATTTTGAAAACATCGTTGTAAATGCATTGAGATATTAATTAGTGATTGGTTTTGCATTCTCTTTTTCATTATAAATACATAGGTTTAAAGTAACATTTCAAGTTAGCGAAATTAAAAAGAGATTGAGGAACACTTAATACCATTAACTCCAATTTAGATTCATTTTACAAGAAATGGTATGTTGTAGATTCAGCTTTTAATACTGCGCTCTGAAATGAGAAGAATACCCAGGAGCTTAGAATATGATTTATTTCCAAACTTTCGAACAGTATACCATGGTCATGGTGCGACCAGTTATCAGAACATTGATATTCAAAACCACGGTTCCGTACCAATTCCTACACACTCTAAGCATTTTCATATTGCAGAACATCATAATGATCATGAGTATCAAGGTAAGATGACAATCTTTAGTTATTATTTATTTTTAAATGTTTAAATAATACTTTCTAGATGTAATCTATAGAACTATTATGAACTGTACAATTATGAACAACGTTTGAGATTCACATTGAGATAACAAAAAGTTTGAAAAACATGAACATTCAATTGTTAAAATATACATATTGAATAATATATTATATAAAATAATAAAATTATTTTAGTAACGCCCGATACATTTTTTCATCTTACGAATCAAAATTATACACAGTACTTTTATCTAAAACAAATTAATTTTAAAAACATTAGAATAGTCGAAGCAGTCATTTTGACCTTTTTATTACTGTATTACGCTGCCATTCTCCCTCTCTTTTTCTCTCTAAATAAGTTCGACCTTATAAATGTTAACCAGCGTTAATAAAATCGTAATGTCATTTTCAATTATTTAAATATTGTATAAGAGTCACTTTCGTTCGAAAGTTCGTATTTTTATGAACATTTTATCTATCTTAACACTGATGGTACTTCACTATTTCCTATTAAAATTTGAAAGAAATTTTGGTAAAATTAAATAGTTATTTTAAGGATTAGAAAATAAAATATACACATTAAATTAACTTGGTACTATAACTGAGATTTATTTTAAAAAATTCGAAAATGAAATTTCCCTAAGAATATACACAGATTATTAAATCCATTTTTGGAGATATGAACATAGTTACGTCGTATTTTCAGATCATAGTATTCATTCCGCAGCTGTTTTAGGAACTGAAGCGCAAGTTGTCGAGCATTACATCGTTTCAACCGCAGGTAAATTCGAAGACGCTTTTAAGAGAGAATGTTTAGTTGACATACACTTGACACTCATATTCCAATGTAATTCTTAAAATATATATTAAATTTAATTCCAATTTGATTCAATTTCAGCTCCATATTATGACGACCACGTGGAACATATTACATTTGAAGAAGTTGAGATAGCACCTCATCATTATCAGCATTACGATCACGAAAACTATGAATACGACTAAATTCTAAAAATAATAAGAAATTAAATTGTAAGATAAAATGAAAATACTTTTTTAAACCAATCTATAATAATTTATTTTTAAACCTCAGCTTTCGAATATACATGTACGAAAACAATATTTCTTTGACTGTGAACATTATCTTAATTGAAACAATAATACTACAATCAATTTATGACACATAATTAAAATATGTCCAACTAACAACATTCAAATGTAAATATTAAAACTAATACTTCTCGAGAAACATCGACGATAAATCTAACAATTAATCGATTTCACATTCGCACCAACGTTTCGAACGACATACGTAGAAACAGTATAAGATATAGAATCTGATGATACAATAAATATTTAAAAAATATTCTATATGGACGACACGAGATACACACGTCACGACATTATATATCTAATTTAACCTCATTATGAAATAAAGTGACAATCAACGAATTATATTCACTTGACTAGATCATCTCAATTATGGATATTTTATTTCTACTCATTCGTGCAATGATTAGGAAACATGAGATTCATAAAAAATATTGAGGAAGAGATTAATATTTCTAGGTACAGTAGTTTGATTTGTCTCTTCCATGTAACATTTAAAAAGTTCACTAACGAGACTTGATCCCAATTCCAGTACGTAACGATAGTAATAAATTACATGAAGGTGACTTAATAGCGATTTAACGACTAGCCATTGGCCTGAAGAGTCACACGTAGAACTCATCTTTCGGTCCGAGCTCGTATTCCAATTCCTCATTCTTGTACATATCAAGTATCTGAAAGATTGTGTTTGAGTTATTAAGCCACATTAATAACCATTTATGTCATCAAATAATCTTATTTACACATTAAACGCTGTTACAACTGATATCAAATTTCATTCAAACTTGATGTTCTATTCCATTTATTATCAAGAACAAAAAGTAGTGAATATATTCTTCAACTAAAATTGTTTTATAACTGTACAATATTATTTATACGCGGGTTAGAAGTTAGATCCATAACTATGAATCACTAAGGCTAACAAAACATCGTCATAAGACAAACTAACTTACCCCATTCATTTCTTTTTGTACCTCGTCCAGCTGTTTTTCGTGAATCGATTTTAAAGAGTCCTTCTCTCGTTTTTGCATCATTTGCGCGATCTTTCTTTCTTCCATAAACTTCTTTGTGTTATTTTGTTGCTTTTCCCTTAATCGACCTTCTTTGATTCCTCTTGTTTTCAAAGTCTTGTCGTTCATAACTTCTCGCATACTCTCAATCGATAACCGCGCTTGCCTTGCGTTCAATTCCTTAATCTCGCGTTCGTGTCTGGAAGCTAATTGTTTTTGCTGCGCTTGCTGAGCATTAATGCAAAGTTTACACAGTTGTGTACGACGTTCTTCAAGATGTGTGTGCATAAGTTCACGCTCCTCACGTTTTTGCTTCTCAGCTAAACGAGACCATTGAGAAGTCTGTTCAGTTACCGCACGACGGACGGCTGGATCTTTCGATAACTCAGTTTTACTAAAACAATAATCGTTTTATTTAAGAAAAAGTTTCTCATATATATATTAAAACATTGTATTTCATTAGCAATAAAGTGGATTTCAAAATACCACAATAAAAGATCAAATATAAGTTAATAGGTGTTTTATCCGCAGAGTACCGTTCAAAAGAAACCTGTTTTACCCTACATTTTCAATTTTTCTTTACAGCTCATCTGATGTTTCGTGCATAAAAAGTTTCCTAATTTTTTAACTCTAGGTAAATAAATATGAAAAGAAATTGATTTACTCTAATTTCATAGTAAATGTTTCGAATATAATACATATATGCAAAAAAAGCTTCACTTTGAATTACTGAATTATTGAAATAGTTAAATCTTACAAAAGAATCTCAGAATATATACATTTTCAGTAAAGTAAAAATAATTAACAGACAGTACAGATAATTTTCACTTACTTTTTGCCTTTTATTAATTTCTCTATTGAAGCAGTCTGCTGCTTCTGGACGGAAAGCTTTTCTTTTTGATGTCTTTTTCTCAATCCTTCTAGTTCCTTCTGTTGCTTTCTCATGACTTTGATGTATCCTTTCTCCTGACGAAGTAATTCTATGGTGATTGGTTCAAACTCCATTTCTTCTAACAAGAAAAAAACAATATAAACTTCTGTTCTATTAAGGCTATTTCTAAATTGATAATAATCTTCAGACTAACCTTTAGCTTTACCTGCACCTCTTGATTTCATAGCATCTTGATATGAAGATACTGAATCCGTACTATTTTTGCTGTCACTTTTTTCAATTCCGAGTCCCCGCATTTTTGAATGTGATAGGCTGTCAGATACTTGACATGTATTCGGTGCACTCAAAGCATCCATTAACTCTACAAAAATCAAAATGAACTTCAGTGTTTGTGTGATTAAATGCGAAAGTTGTACATTTTGCAGAATAATTGGAAAACTTGTTGTTATTCAATTTGCCTATACAAAAGTGGGTTAGTTACCTTGCAATCCATCAGGAGCATAAATTTTAATTTCAATATTGCAAAATAGCATTGGTAACGACATTGGGAAATTCGCTTCGGTGCGTAAAGAAATGTGTCGGTATCCTGATTGTAATCCGTCTAGAGGAACAATTCTTTGACCCAACAGTTTACCATTCGATTCATCGTAAACAGCAAAACGTAGTGCAGCCAAATCTGGTAAAACGACCTTCCTGAATAAAAAGGGCTCTTCATTGTAAACTGGATTTAAGCCGTTAGCTGGAACTACTCTGGTTCTAAATTCTTTTCTGATGGTGTCCGTAGGTAGGCCATACATCTCTACCTCAACGTATGTCCCAACCTTTTTATCTGACAGAAATTGGCCAGCAATAACCTAAAATCATTTTTAAAAAGAAATCAGTGCTTTTGACATAATACTAGGTTTTTATTTTTCTCCTCGGTTCAGTTTTCAATTATCCAGTTATATCTTAAAAACAACTTCTATATTAAAGCGACTTTAATTAAAGGTGAATATATTATGAAAACTGCCTTTAGATGCACCGCAACATAATTGTAAAAGCAATGAGAAATCAAACACGATGTATAGCAATTAAGTTACTCTTCTGGAAGTTTACAATGTTGTATAACATTCAGAGGCTCGTTGCAAATTGAATTACCTGAACGCTGCACTGGGTTGCGATTACACCGTCTACCGGGCTCTCGGCAAACGGATCGAAAGTTCTGTCAGCACGTCTCATGAAGTCTGGTTTCAACAAATATCCAGAGGAACCATTATATTCAAATTTGCCTTGATTCAACTGCATTGGCAAATCTGCTGTTTGGAAGTTTAAGGACACCATTTGACATCCAACGTTCCAAAATACCTATATTATTAAATAATTACTTTTAATATCGCAGAGTGAATTCTATGTATTTATGGAATAATATATAAATGCATTTCTAATAAGATACATAGATAATGTATACATTATATATATACTTCTTACATATATAGAAAATCTACCAATATTCATCAACGAGAGGAGAATTAATTTAATATTATTTTATAAAATTTAATAAATAATTTATGTATTTTAAATTAGATATGGCTTTTTCAAGATGTCAAATAATTTCGGATTTTTACTTATAAAATTAATTTATTAATTGATATTTTAAATTATTCAATTTAGAATATTTGATAATTGTTTTTTTATTTTTTGAAACAATTGAATCGATAATATATTTTCATTGGGGAAATATTAAATGTCTTCTACGTCATTTCAAAATATTGGAAGGTTAAATATTAAAACTTGTCTATCATAAATTTCATTTCTCACAGTTGATAGTTATTTATGCATGCTGTCAAAATTTTCCACAATAAATGAGAAATTTTACATAATAAACAACTGGCTTCCAAAAAAGATAAGAAAAATTACATTAATTTAATATTAAGTGATAAAAAATGCTGAATTTTCACAGCATTTCATAAACATATTTCATACGTATAAATTTTTGACATTGTTTGAACACTGTATGAAATTAGAATGTTGTGTCGTTTTGAGGTTTTCTATTTCAAATTGAATCTCTGAGATATAGTCAGAATGAGATTTATAAATACTTGAGGCATGTAGTTCGAAGAGTCTGCACGCGTTCCTTTTGGATATATTCGACTCATCTGGCGTTTATTATAATTGACGAACTCGATGGCCGACGTTTTTAAATAATTTAACCCAGCCGTTTCAGCGAAGGAAGACATATTGTGGTGAATATTTTTTTCTGAAAAAATAGTATAATTTAATAATTTGAAGTAATATAATACCATAAAGCTATTTGTATTAAGAAAATAAACAATTTCCTTCTATTTAACCCAAATCCAGAATAGAAAATAGCTTGTTGGCTCAAATTGATAACATAGAAGTTTTTTTATAACACACGATTTTTTAGGATATTTTTTGTTAGGGATAATAAGCTTCGAAATAATATATAATTTCTTATTTTATTAGATTTATACTTGTTTGGTAAAATATCATTTATGATCATTTAATAGTGTACCATATTTCAGAAAAATCAAATTTTTCTATGTAAAATAGATTAGATATTATAACGATTTTAAAATAAATTATTTTTTTAAATTGTATACTATTCTATTTTAACGCCTTTATGTTTATTTTTATAAATATTGAATTTATTAAATAAATCGTTGATTTTATTTTACCTTATTATTTCATTTATTTTTTCTTCTTATATTATTAACTGATGTAATAGAATTTTTATTTTTATTTACGCTATTTTTTGATTAATGGGATCAACAATAAGATGTGTTATTTAAAATGATGAAAAATATATTAGCTTAATCATGCATTTAATATAACGATTAAAATATATTGTTTTGCAAAATAATCGTTCAGTATTTTGAAATGTATCTTGATCTTTACAAAAAGTGTAATTTTTGCAATAATATCTTATTCTTTAGCTTCTTTTCTTAGTATTAGAAAAAAATAAAAATACAAATTCATAGACAAAAAATCAATTGTAAACTATAAGAAAAGACTGTAGATATGAGAAGTAGCGATTAGTTTTTACCTTCTTAACAATTCTGGCGTTAGTGTATTTAACAAGCCGACAATAAATAGTAAAACATAATAAAATAGCCTTTGTTCAATCGTTGACGAAATATTAAGTTGTGAAAAAATTATTGCTTGATTTTATTTTTTTATTCACGTATCATGATTATCGATAGACAATTCTAACTAACTCCCCAACTTTCGAATGAATCTCCAGCCTGATGTTTCTGTTATAGTGGTTACATCATTCACTTCTCAAATATTACCATGTAATATGTCTCATATGATTCATTAATTTCAGTATCACTGATCAGAGAAGTATTCTTTAAACTATTGTTTCTTTGAATTTATAAGTAATCCATTTAAAACAGGATCATGACGCTATGTGAATATTTTATGTGAGTAATAAAGTACGTGTTTAAATATTATTTTAAATTAATAATTAGAATCTCTTGAATGAAATGAAATTAAGCAAATTTTTTAATAGATTTTATTTATAAATATCTTTGTCTTTAAAGTATAAATAATAAATGTAAACATTTTATGTTTTTTCTTAAGAATCTTTGTTTTTTGAAAAACCACAGAATTCGTCATTCATGTTATTGAGGTTTATTTGAAATTTCGCAGAAACTCAGAATATAAAAGACTTGGGTAGAAAATCGTTTCGATGTTAGCTGTTTTTACCAGCACATGTTTTGCAACACAATTCTTAGTGGTTTTCACCGACATATCTGGCGAGACATAAAAATGTTGCGAAGTGGCCTTCTTAACCTTCAGGTCACCCTTGTATTTAAAACACAATGAATCATGTGATTTATTTTAATATTATATCTTTAAATTTGATCTCAGCGTTGTTTTAAGTTTCGATTTTTATCGATTCTATGTACAAACATGTGTGTATATATATGCATATATATTAATATATATAAATTTCATGACTACGACATTCAGAAACCTGATCATTATAAAGTTGTCCATTACATTTCTGTGTACACATGCTCGTCGGATACTTTGAAGTCACGTTAAAACGTGTACATGTGCACGAGTACTTGCAACATACGGGCAGATAATAACTGTGTTATCACGCGACTCAACTCTGACATTTTGTACATTGATGTAGAAACTGGTCCCACCTTTAATTATCCAGAATTGAAAAAGGTACAACATTTTTGCGTGTCCTAAAAAATTTAGCTTCAGAAGAGAAAATATAAATGGGAACTAATGACATACCGATCGTTGCATTTTAAGGAGCTACTGTTTGCAGCAAAACATGCCATATTTTTGCTCCGATTATATACTTTATGATTATCATTAGTTGTTAGAGCTCCTAACTATGCATTTTCACGTGCCTTGTCTTATTCACGCGCAACTCAAATCTATGTCGGGAGGCATAACCTCTTCGTGATAATACATCCTCAATGAGCTCTTTCGACTAATAATTTTAACCGAAACGTTTAGTCAGATGTCTTTGCACAAAACATTTTTTTTCAATCGAGATTTTTTTCGAATCATTAAGGCTTCACACAAACACTATTATTACTTGCCTGCAGACAGTATGCGTTTTACTTGTGCAGATGTCTTACCCTAATTTTTTGTGATTAAAATGGAAGATAAACATGAGCCGTGG
Source organism: Psix sp. ZL-2020 (assembly GCA_022817045.1). Classification (NCBI taxonomy): domain Eukaryota; kingdom Metazoa; phylum Arthropoda; class Insecta; order Hymenoptera; family Scelionidae; genus Psix; species Psix sp. ZL-2020. The sequence continues at coordinate 5,781 of JABFQD010003020.1, read as the reverse complement.
GCACATTATTTGTATGCTAGTTATTTTTATTGTCTTTAAACGAAATTATTTTCATCATATTACAATTTTCTCCACAAACTGAACATTTTACAAGTCAATGAAATGAATAATCAATTAATACATCATCTTTTTACTTAAGTGAGTTTTAACATAGAATCACTTGAATCAAGAAATTTTCTAACAAAACTTTCCAGATATTATTACGCATAATGTGTAACTCATCTCTATATATTATAATGTTTGATAATGAAGAAAAAGTATAAAGAAAATATTTTCAATTTCTGGACAGATGAAGATTATACATACATTGCTTACACATGAAATTCATAAAGTAATATACATGAAAAATAATTATAATGAAATTAAAATAATACGATCATTTTAAGGAAAATGAAATTTTTTTTTAATAAACTTTTGTTATAAAATGTCAAAACTAAAGATTTTAAAAATTATAAATCTTTATGGTCAATAAAAAACCTGTTTTTGATTTCAATAAGATGTTTAAATTCGATTTTAATCAATAAATTTAATGTTGTTTAATTTCAATACAACAACAAACTATTATTGGATTTTTTAGATTTACTGACTATCCGAAAACAAATGAGAACCTTTGAATTTTTACTTCTCACATACATTGAGTCAGCATAAATCTTAATTTTTTCGGTGCCATTTAGTTAATTTGCAAACAAACCATTTGACTCAATAATTTGGATATGCAGCATATTATACTTCCGGAAAGATTCCGCAAAAATCTTGTTTTTAGTAACATACCATTTAATAAAAAACTAAACAATTGTTTCATAGTGAATTTATTTTATTATAATTATTTTATTGATAAAGATTAAATTGTATCTTATATAATGTATTTATAGAAAGACATAGAAAGTATCTTTTAAAAATGTTATATATAATATAAAATTTAATATTATTAAAAATATTAAATATTATATCTGTTTCATATATATTACAAAAAAATAACTTTTTTTATTGTGAAGAGGTTTTTTCACAGATTGATTTTTGTTTCTGATTTGTATCAGTTTATTTGTCAAAAATATACTCTTTCTAAAATGGTAAATTCTAAAAATGTTTTGCCCTAAGGTGCTTCATTATCCTCGCCTTCTTGTAAAATATAAATTATAGTTTTTACTGCTGAAGTAAGAAATTCTTATAACACCTGTCTAAGTAAAGATACCTAATCGCTTTTTGATCTCAATAACCTTATAAAACCCTAATTCAAATAACTAAATTAGTTTCTATTGAGTGTACTTTTGTACGAAGCTATCACATTGAAAACATCTATAATTGTTATATTTCAGTGATATATTAAAAAATATTATTTGCGGTTAACATTTACAAGCTAATAAACAATTAGAAAAAAAAGTTATTTGAAATGAGTCGATCACAAATCCTTTTGCTGAAGTTTTTTTTTCACTATTACAAAAACGAAAACTTTGAAGTGGGTTTTTGGTATAATTTTAATACAACTCAAATAAGGATTAAAGCATAAAGATATATTTTTTTTATCGCGTGGAGTTTCCATGCCAATTATAATACTATTGCACTTAATTGTTTACAATAAGTAAGAATATCGTAATTAATGTAATAGTTAGTAATGTTACTTGAAAGGTCATGAATGTTTCTTTTACAATGAGGATATTAAGAAATGTTCATTATTTGAAAATAAAAAAATAATATCTATTATTCAGCCCTATTCGGTTGTATTTTCCATTACTAAAAAATAATCTCTTTTTTTTCAAATATTCTCAACTTAAGAACTTTAATTTTCTCTAATTAATCAAAACAGATATTACAGGATTAATTATTAAATATATTTAAAATATTTTCAAAAATGAAAATTACAAGGCAATAATGGTATTTGCACAAAACTGGAGCTTGTATATATTAATATGATAATTATATATTAGTGATTAAATCTCATGTAATTATGAATAAATTTCATTTTTTATATTTTTGTTTTAATGCTTCTTATCGTCAACGTGTTCTTAGTTAACTAATCATATTACAAGTTACATGTAATACTGCAATATCAATTTTCATTTCAGATAATATATAAATACAAAATTACAAGTAATAAACATATTTTCTAGCATAAATTGTTCTTAATAAATTATTTTCAATAAGCTTTAGTTCATTTTGAATAACGCCATATTATTCTCCAAAATATCACTAAACTAAAATTAAAGAATCATTATGTTAGCATACAAAATTAATTTTCTTTACATAATTCATTTTTTAATAAAAATGAATAATTATCTTCAACACAATTCAGACCAAAACAGTTTTACGAAATTCGAAAACAATTTAGTTGAACATTAGCTTGAAGAAATGCAACAATTTTATACATTTCAGCTATTTAAAGGAAGATTGAGAAAATATGAAATTTATACATACTTTACATAATATCATGTATCTTTTCTTATAATTGGAATATTTTAAATTTTGTAAATTACTATAAATCATGTTATTAAAATTAGCAAAATAATGAACTTTAAAAAAAGTTTTTTTTCCAGCAAGAAATTAAAATATTTGATATTTTCATGAATTTAGACTTGCAAAAATATATAGGTAAAAGCTTTCGACTGACATATTCTTTTTCATTTTTTACAATTTCTTGACAGATTTATTGTAATGCATTATGCTATTAATACTTCTACAAATGACAATATTTTTTTACATTATATTAAATAAATGCTATAAGTTTCTTACCCAGGGACACTACTTTGTCGCCTGTTTTAGCTTATGAGTGACAAAAACAAACAAACCTGTTTACACCTTGTAAGCTCAATCAAGTTTACCTTAGAAGTTGGAAATTAATTGCCTTGCCTTTCTCAAGACGATTTATGAATAAGTTTGCACTTGTGAATTGATAATGGTTTTATCAAGTGGATAGAAACTTTAAATTAATAATCCTTATTATAATAGAAAATCATGCATCATAATTTTATAAACTCTTCAACGGTCTAAAATATTTTAATAAATTCAAGAATTACTTTTTATTTATATATATATAATGTTTAAATAATATTTGATTGGAAAACGTAGATAAAAATGTACGGAAAATAAATGAATTAAAAGAAGATGAAGAGAAAAGAAGAAGGCAAAAAAGCCACGAGGTTGAAAATTGCAATGCCGAGTCGGCTGCTTGGTTCAAGGCCCAAGTCGTGTACAATTGACGCATATAATGCAGTAGTTGATTGCACTATCGACCGGGCGCGAGCTTGCAACCGTTGTACCATGTCGCCATGACGTCATCTTCACTAATGTCCGAGTTATATAAACCCCTATGTTCGCATGCCTTAGCACAAGTTAACTCAAAATTCCCTCGCCAACGCCTCCTGCAATGCTTCTCGTTCCAACTCTAGCCCCACCGTTTTACTCTTACTTCTCTCCCCTGCTTCTCCTTCGTCCCCTGTTCCATTACTCCTATGTTACGTTCTTTTGAACCGAGTACTACCTTATCAACAATCTTCGGAGAACAAATACACATTTGATTTATGTCTTTTTGGCATAATCTTGTAATATTTTATATTCTTACTAATTTTATCATTATAAGATTTTATCTTTCTTATAAAATTATATTTAATTAAAATAAAAATTATTCAAGACATTTTTGTATATATATATATATATGATTATGCCAATGGTTATTTATGTTTCGTGTTTAAATTAAATGAAATACTAAATAATGGAGTTATAAAAAAATAAAAAAGTAAAAAAAGTTATATTGCAAATGCAACATATAATCTATATATATTAATAACATTTGTCCAATACTTTCCATAAATAAACTTTTTGGTTTTTATATTGTTATTTTATATTAGATTTATAAAATAAATAATGTTTATTTGGTACCGAATTGTTATATTTTCACACTATGAATGTCGCTTCAACTTGCGAAATTTAACTATATGAATACTAGCGACGACATCTGTAACTGAAACCTGTAACCAATACATGAAGTCTCTAAAGAAATAAATATATGCTTTACCAACACTAGTTACAATTAAAATATTTGTAAATAAAATATAATTATATTTCATTTGATTTATTGAATAACTTATAAATTTTAAAAACAAAATATAAAAATATGCAAATAAAATATAGTTTCACAAAAACAAAATTTAAAAATGTTTCCGCCCGGGATCGAACCGGGGACCTTGTGCGTGTGAAGCACACGTGATAACCACTACACTACGGAAACGTGTTGACATCACATTTCATTGTAATTACTTAAACTGTTGCTTGGTATTATGAAATATAATTCAGGTTTTTGTTGCATAATATTGCTTCATATTAAATTTATTATGAAAACCACACTGTTTACAATATATCATGTGATATTAAGTTGCACGAATTGCTTATTAATTTATTTTATACGAAATCTATTTCATCAAATTGTCTATGTAATTTGTAAGTCTATTTTAAAACGATAAACACACAGTTTCTACTAAAAACAATTTTATGAAAAAATAATTGGCTATCATTTTTGTTCGTCGTCATCAGTTTGTAAAAACTTTTATTACTAAATAATTATTTCATATTAATGAATTTTAAGTATTTATGGAATAAAACTGAATCGTCCACTCGAATCATATGGCCAGAGTTGGTTTTTTATTATTAATTTTAAAAACTTAATAGTAGAAAAGATTTAAAATATAATCATTACAATGATATATTTAATACCGAGCAAGCCAAGTGTTTTAGCAAGTCTATATGCAAAAAAATATGAAATTTTCCTATTTGAATAGCGTTTACGGAAAAATAATTCCGTTATACAATTTTTAATTGTAAATACTTGAGTTAAATTAATATATCATTTATAAAAAATTATCTTCTTTATAAAATGATCGCTAAACTTCAATACTGTGTATTTTAATCTTTCGATGATTAATAAAACATGGTTATTTAAAGCCACATTTGAATGTCATAATCATTGTTATTTAATATTTATATGATTACTAATAAATCATTTGTTTATTATCAACAAATTTTTATTATTTTTTTAATCGCGTTTTGATACAAATACCATCCGAAATCATTCATGAACAATGTTGCACAATCCAATCTTATTCGCAAAAAAAGATAAATTTTCAATTTTTAACTTCGCTTATTTGCGCTGTAGTAATTCTAGCTGCTATAGCTTGTTATATTATGACTATAACTTATATACAAAGCTGTTTAATCGCGAGAAGAAATTTAGCAAAAGCTAATACAATTAATAATGACTGCATTTTAACATTATCAAAAGAGTCAAACGCGAGTACTTCAATAAATAGATATAGTCATAAGTCTTTCTTTTATTGAGTGTCAAAATACAAAAACATGTCACACAAATGTCGAAATGTTTTGTTATTAGGCACGGAAACATATTTTGAAAAATGAAAAGGTTTTCAAATGAATAAAGAAATTTTTACATAAATATTAATTAAAATCTTTAAACTATTTTTTTCAGTGTTTTACTATTAACTCTATTAATCGAGCTATGAATAATTAACCATAAAAAATAATAATATGCAAGATATGATAATGGTGCATATATCAAATTTTATGAAATGCATAAAGAATCAAATATTAAATAATGACTAAAGAATGTAAAAAGATCACTAAGTGAGAACTTGCAATAGATGAATTCCAATGTCACATGGATGTACCAGATAATTATTTATATTTACATTAAACATAAATGAAAAATTCCAGACATACTGTCTGTAACATAGACATCTGAATGCTCTTATTATTAAAGTATGAAATAATTCATTT
>JABFQD010003019.1:0-14009 GCA_022817045.1 Psix sp. ZL-2020 | reverse complement strand
TTAATCTGTACTTCATTATTCAATTTTTCAACGTCTGTTTTTCCGTCAAGATCGTATGTTTTTGTATTATATTCTTCATTATCAAACGGACTCAAATTTTCATTACTTACAACAAAGTTTCTTTCACATCAAGTCTGTTAATTTACACCGACAGAAATAATTATAAGTAATGTGCGTGTCATGTGCGAAGCATAGATAGATAATTAAGAAATATTTGATATACACCTATGTGTAAGCCGCCTGAATAATTTCGAAATTATGGACAAAGAATCTACATACATATGATTTTGTAACAACATTGAAAGATCATTATATTTTTTTATGTGAAAAGTACAATTTAAAATGTTAAGCACCTACAAATCTTATAACCTTTACAAAAACTGCTTTAAAAATAAAATATTTTCAGATGTCATAAATTTTCTCTAAACTAAAAATGATGTTAATGAGTACCATTAAAAAAGTGTATTCTTACCTACAACTGTAACTATAACAAGTCTCACGCAGTAAAATATTATTGTAATATTAACTCTAAATTTAGTAAATCAAATTTATAAAAGCGACTTGAAAGAAAAAAAAATTGTATTTAAAATTCCTACAATTACATTAATTTTTCTTAAAATTATATTAATTTTTACTGAAAATCATTATTTTTTCAGTCACATACATGTTTACTTAATTCATAGGTATATTTTTATGTACGAAATTTTACACGAAATTTTTCTGCGCATCCCATTAGGCTAAAAATAAATAATCGATGCAATTTATTTTCTTAATATCTTTGAACAAAATTTTTCATTCCTTTATTCTCTCACGATGAATAAATTGGTTTATTTCACTAGGCTTCTTTTATTTCAGCTCAGAAGATCTCTCAAGGAAAAGATTGACCGCAAAAATAGCGATTTGTATAAGGTCGTATTTCAATATTTCATAGCAAATCGTATTGTGTATGTTCGAATGTTGAATAAACAACTTTTGTACAATACTTTTTTTTATTCTTCTCCTAACCTTCGATGTAATTTGATCTCGATAATCAACTCATCCATCGAGTTCGTAATAAAATCCGCGGAGCTTCGCCCCTTTATCCCGACCTTGTAACCCGTCTCACAAACGCCCCTTGTTTTCCCCCGCGGCTTCCTCTGTTTCGTGGCTTCTCTTGCGCGATTATGTTCTTCGATCCAAAATTCCTCGGGTGTACTCGTTGGCTCGTGCTACCGAACGTGGGAATATTCTCAGGCTCGGTTCTGCCTCGGCGAGCGAGGCACGTGTATACGCACGCAAATCGTCGTGCGCGCATGAAACCGTTGCGCGTTCGGCTGCGTTGAAAGAAAAAAAATAAAGAATCAGGAATGCGATAAAAAATGCAGGGCATCGCGAGCGAAAACCCGGCCACCGGGAAGAGAGCGTTGTTCTCATGAAAACTGCGTGACGACGAATTGCAAGAATTGGAAATGAGCCATTTCGAGAGGCTGTGATTTGTAATTTTATGGCGCAAACAAGTGCGTGCTTGCGTTCCCAACGCGAAACCATTGCTAAAAATCGTGCGATGCTTCACACAACCAAATTTTTGGAGTTTTTACGATTTGATTTTACAGAGTCATTGTGCAATGTATCAACACGAATATCTGGATATATCATCACACTTTTGTAATATATATTTATATATAAATATATATAAACATGTATAAATAATTTAGGTAGTTTATAAATTTACATTGCTGAACAAATTTTAATACAAAAATAATACTTTCCGAATTTGAAGTTTCTTTAAACATATAAAGCTGTATGTTTCTATATATATATCGAAGAAAAATTATATTTTTAATTTTTTAATTTCACATTATTCATAATTATTCCCGTATATTTATATTTTATAAAATAAATATACAATGAAATATGTATTCGCGATATAAAAGACATAGATGAATCGTAATTTATTACACGTATAAATTTCAACGCAGAAAAATTGCTTTGGCAACTATAGTAAGATAAATTTATTCATATTCACTATCAAATTGTATTTTCGTCGACGATTTTCTGGTTTCTCTGGACAATCATTTTTTGCTTAAATGTAAGTGTAATTTATTTCAATTAATAATTCATCTGGATAAGTTGTGCGACTGCTAAAAATGGCCCTAACAACCGGATGAACGTTTGATAATTCATAATGGAGTTCAATTTATAATTCGATTATGCCAATTAAAATCGTCCTCTTCTGTAAGTTAGCGCTCCTATTTCCATTTTCACGTAAAAAGGATTCCGGTCTTTTATTCAATAACTTATCTTCTGAGCGATTTGTAGATATAAAAATATCGCTGATACATTTTACTGACATCTCTAATTTCTATTTCACAGCATATTCACATAGATTTATTCCCGATTAGTTTTGTGTTCGTATTCTGCAAAAATCCACAGCTTGATAAGATATTTAAAATGTTTCCCGTGACGAGAAAAAATGTAACTAGTTTCACAGGATAATTTCAGAATATTCTCAGATAATTCAATCTCGCTAAAAAAAATCAAACGTCATTTTTAATATGCAAATAATATTATCGCTTCGGCTGAAACGAATTCTTCATTGAAATTGATGTCGACTCTATACATCAATTTTCTGTTTATGCTGAAAGAAAAGATAATGAAAACTTGATTTTTGTTACAATTTTTTTTATTGTTTATGTTTGTAAACATGAAAAGCAGTTTTTTGTTTTTCTTAAAAACATGAAACATGAAAGAATAATCGAGGTAAAAATGAATTAATATCGATATAAATCACCCATAAGATACGGTTATTACTTAAAATGATATCGTTTAGCATAACAAGTTTTTTGGGTTTACACCCTAATGACAACAGAAACTGTATCGAAAAACCTTATATCATTCGAAAAATATAATCGCACTTTTTGATTTATCGTTAATAATTGACACGTTCAGACAAAAGAAAAAAAGTCGAACGAGCTTTGCACTACGGCGATATCATAATTGGAAATTACTTAATAAATGAAATTATCGGCACACGCAAATACAAGTGGAATTTTTATTGAAAATCAAAAACGAATTCCTTCAGGAATGATTTATCAAGTCTGATATTGAAATTTAAATATAATTCCGCGCCGTTTCATTTCGTAAATTTTACATTTTTCTGCAGCTACATTTTACATTTCAATTCCCCACATAATTATTAACTATACAAATCATATACATGAACAAATTTTATTTCATCTCAGCTTTACAATCAAAGCCCAAATAATTGGCGCTGGAAATTGACACGTACGGGTTTATTTTTTTTCAGTTCATCCTCAAGATTCGATTGTTATTTGAAGCCCTTCGGTGTAATTTATGAGCTCGATTTATTTCATCCGAAACGAAAGGAAATGATTGAAGGGCAGCTCGAAAAACTGCCGACGGTTCCAAGAAGAATGTGTATTCTCGGCGAAAAGAAATTGGCGACAGTGAAATTCTACGCGTGTTTTATCGCGTGAACCGTGAATTTGTAGTGTGAACGGGCTGATGAATAGCGAATGAAACCCTAACGCGAAGGCACTGCGCGTGTGCAATAAGGGATCATTGTGTGAATGGCACGGGCCATATTGTTGGCTGCACTTCGGCCGACGCGAAAGGCTTGCCTCTCAGGATTCTCGCTTACAGCGTCTCTGAGATTGTCGCACGCGTTGCCGAAGGATGCTTTTTTGCGCCCAATCTCCCTCGGCTTCGTTTTTTCATTCCTTTCTCCTTTTTTAGAGTTCGAGCATGGTTTATTAATTTCAACATTTCGGACTCAATCTCGTCTGAAATTTCATGAAACTCGAGTTCAGAGTTGCGGTCGAAGAAAAGAAATAATATCACGAGAAATCGAGCCTCGGTTTTTACTTTTTGACTCATTCTTTTTACAAGTCAATTTCATTGCAAAACATGTCGACACATATCAGATGAAACACGGAAAAAACGAAATGACTGGTTTAGCAATTTTCGAATTCCTGATTGCCATTTTCTCCACGTGCCACGGAATTGCTATGTTTATTATTAGCAATGTAATTAGTGTGGCTATTAAATATTGCACTTACAAAGGAAACAATTTTATTTTTATAAAATGCTGCAGTTTGGAATTTAATAAAAATCATACTTGCTATGTAATCTATTTAATAATCCTTATGCGTTATGTTAAAACAATTCTGGATCCGAATTTGAACAAATAAAAAAACCTTGACTTACTTTCATTCACTCTCTATAATTTATTAAATATTTATAATTAAAATAAAAAACTTAAATTTATGAAATTTGAATAATAAAGATTCAAATTTATTCCATTGAATAGTACATTTTATTATATTGCAAATGGGTTGATCTTCAAATAGTCACAATTTGCATTTTGAATTTTTAAACAAACAATTCAATTTCAATGGTTGAAAATGAGGTTATGACATTGAAATAGGTGCATGTTCATTATCAGAGCATGTTTCTCAATTATCCTTATTAAATAATAAAAGAATTTGTATTTTCCAGGCAGCGTAGCTGTATCCATTTGAATGAAAAAGTCGAATTTCAAGGATCATTTGGCATGTGTGTCAGTATCAGGTCTCGGACCTCACTCTCCCCGAGGCAAGTCAACGCAAAGAAAATCGGTGTCATAAGTCAATCCGACAGCGAGGCAGCTTACGTAAAACCTACGGCTCAATCCGAGCACCGGTGAAAGTTCGAGATGATATGATGATGGGCAGTCTTTTTGCATTCGGCGCGCAACAGTTGGTCCTCGTAGCAGCAACAGATAATTGCATTTCCAAATTAACCGGTCCAGAAAAGAGCAACGCGCTGACAACGAGGCATCGTCAAATTGTCCTCTACTTTCTCGATGCACATTTTCATAACCTCCAGACAAAAACCTGCCAATTTTTAATGCCGGAGAAAATCGCTTCTTGATTGCCCGGCTGATTTCAATAGACAGAAAATCCAATTTAGAGAAAGAGGGTGAGGTGCCCGGGGGAGGAAAGAGGGAGAAGAAGTCAAATTCAAGCGAGTCAATTAGTTTTTGAATTAATTCAATAAAATCGCTATAAATGTCGTTTTAATGAACTGCCACTTTCAGGCCGAATGGATTTCGGCTGCGCGAATGAGAGGATAAAGAAAGGACTCGAGGATAAGAGAGGCTTTAATTAGAGTGGAGAAGGGTCCGCTGGCAAACAAGGCTTGTTTAGGCCACTGAAAGATGAATTAGGTTCTAACACCTGCGGACGGACTGTCTTGTTGAAAATGATTGGGCTCTCCGTCGAGAACCAATCGAGCATTAAATCTGTCTGCGCAATAATCTCTCGCAGTGTCCATATAATGAATCAATATCCCAACGAGGCTGGATGATTAAATGTTCAGCTTAATTTATTCAAAGACATTCATGAGTCATTCATTATTTTTGGCTCACGTGCAGCTCCCTTGTATCTTCGTCATCTAAAATACATAATTGAAGGAATTAATTTTCAAATGACGGCGAATTATCGCTTATCATGATCCAATTTTTCACCTTCTTTTAAACTAGATCTTACGTTTTTTGATGAAAATAATTCAAGTCATAAATAATTACTGATTAAAGGTCATTTAAATATGTCTGGTTTTATATAGCCAAAGCTTCTGGTTGTTGATTTTGATTCACGGAGAAAAATGCGCTGTAAAATGAATAATTATGCAATTGTATTTTTATTTTTAAATTTTATTTCTTCAAGGAAAGGGTAATTTATAATCCCGTGTATTTTCCTGAGAAATAACTACGATTGTGATTTAACATTGAAAAAAGATGATTTGGAGAATGGACAAAAAGAAACGGTCGATCTGAAGCAGGTGTCGAAAATGCAACATCATATAAACAACACTGCCGGAGACAATAAAAATATTGTAACGCCGAGTTTTTTCCCACATGATCTCGTACCTGGCGAAGTTCGGGATAAGTGTGTCACTCGAAATTGACTCCTTTATAAGAATCAATCAAAATCCCATTTCTAGTTGGACATTATACGAATGATGAATCGGCTTTTTGTATTATATATCAGCGCCTTTCAATTTGCTTGCTAATTAAAATTTGGAAACGATAATAGAATAAAACGGAAGTAAAACTAAAAAACCACTCCCATCAAAAATGTTCGATATCTCATTAATTAAATTCCAACATTTCACATTAAATTCCAGCGACAAAAAATTATACCAAATTGTAAAAAAAATCTGTGCTCAAATAAAAAAACATTTTCTTTCTTCCTCATCTAAACATATGTTTTCCTACCTAGTGCAAACCAAGCAAATCACTTAATCTGCTGTTTATTCATTTCCGCGAGATATTTTCGACGGTGACACCCTCTCGGTTGAGATCTTTGTCCGAGTTGCTCCCGCCCGAAAATTCGTTCAGTCAGCCGTCGCGCTTTGTGCCTTTTGATGGAAGAAGACGCGTGTTTTTCGTGTGTCTTCTATTCGGGGTTGTACCGTGGCACAGGTGCTGCGCCGCGTCGTGGGAAAGTCCCGAGTGAAGTCTTCCCGTGCGCTTTTTTGCCACCCCGTATCGCATCGTCTCGTTCCGATGGGTGCTCTCTTTTCTTATTTTCGTCTTGCCGCTGCATGCTCGCACACGAATAGTATAAAGATCGAGCCCCAAATTACACAATAGGGCACAATAGTGTCCCCGGGCCGTTCGTGTGCTGCTCGTGTGCTGGCCTCAAGCCTGACTTCACGGCACTTTTTCAACCCGAATCGCTTTTCCCCTAGAGTTATTGCGGCCGAAAGCCATTATTCAAATGATTGCACTGACCTCTGGGATAAAAGCCCCGTCCAGCGAATGCGGCTGCAACGCTCGCCACTTCATTCGAATATACCTATTAGTCCTATGAATTTCTATATAGAAAACCACAAATCTATTTCCTGAAGAGACCATTTTCGCGATTTTTGATGGAATTTCGGGCCCGGGGGGTCTTATTCATCTTTCAGGTATTTTTATATTTTGATGCACCTACATGTCGGAATTCGAATGTGATTTTGTGAGGATTTACTTTTGATGTATATATTCTTGGTTCTTATATTAAACTGAATTTTTAAAGTAATGTATTTATCGCATTTTTATTATGGTACTTATTGTACAGAGAAGTTGATATTTGATAATAATCGATTGTTAATATTTTGAATGAAATATTTGTTTTTTCGTTTTATTAATAACAATGTGGTTAATTTATTTTATTTTTGTTTTGTTTTCATGCATTATGCAAATATTTTTTTCAATTTCAGTTATTCGACAAAACTCTATATTATTTAACTATTTATAGTATTAATTTTTAGAATTAGTATTTTTAGAATAGAAAAGTATTTTTGTTTGATTTCTATCTTAAAGAGAGAAAATTATCAATATCGAGATTTATCAATAGTTATTAATCAAAACCATTCAATTGTTAAATATATGCAAAACAAATATAAAGTTTGTAAAAATATTATTTAAATATTGGAAAAAGGTGATTAAAACAATCGAAAATCATTATCATAATTGCAATCTTAGAATCTACTGCTATTTGCTTTTATTATGTTTAATTTATACTCTATACATATATTTTATGCGTTCACATCCATTCAAAGTAAAATTATCCAGTTTTTTCGTAGAGAAACAAGAAAATAAAATACAAATGATTGCATCCTATTTTACATAAGAGTAATATCGTCTGTATTAAATGGGCTCGTTTATATTGCTTGTTAATAGGTAATTTTCTCGAAGTATTTTTAATCTCTTTTCTTTACACTTTATACTTATAACAGTTACTTATTTTTATACTTTTTTCTTAATATTAAGTTTGTCACTAAAGCGTGACTGAGAAAAGATCTCGAAAGTTTAAATCTTCGTCAAGTCTAAACTAAGAAATTTGAATTCTGAGGAAAATAATAATTTTCATAATAATCATAAATTTAAACTTTTCAGCCTTTTGCTGACTTGAATTAAATTCATTTCGGAAACTGTATCTTTACATTGTTTTACATATAAAAAGTACATATTTAACATATGACATGTTATTTATCATTCATTTCTCTATAAAAAATTCCATTAATCTGTACGATATTTCTAAGAAATTGTAACACATTCCCAACTATTGGCGTAACATTTAACATTGTATTCTATTCAGCCCTCATCTTTTGCTCCAGATAAATGGATGACAACTCATAATAAGAAGAGCACAAAATATACGAAGAATATCTTTCCCTTTGATGTATCCCTAAACCTGTCTTATTAAGATTAAGCCACATATATATAATTTTATGCACCGATCTTCAACTTATTCTCCAGCGTACTTTTCTATTCATCCAACTTTTTCGACACAGGTGTTCAAATCGTTTAAGGGCCCTTTTCCAAAGAAATCCACTCGAACCCTTAAAACCTTTTAAATTTTTCCCGCACTTTGTTAAGTGGAAACGCCTGTATATTATTTAAATTGCGCGGTCTCCTTTTTTCTCGATTGGTTTTTCGGAACAAATGTGTGTATGCACAACTGAGCTGCAGCCAAAAATGACTTTCTGAACGGGAAATAATGACCAATCGGCGTAGCCTACTTCCCGCGCACTTGGTCGTAACCTCGACTTGTCGACGACCATTTCGAATGCAAATAAGCCGACGAAATTGACGAGTCGAATAATAACGCGTGATGCGGCTGGCAACTAACGGTGCGCAAGAAATTCGCCTCGCCCGACGAGGCAGTATACTCACATCTGGGAATCAAGTTCGCGCTTCTGCTTCGGAAGGAAGATAACACTTGGTCCCGTTGCAAGATAACCGGGCTAAATTACGGGCACGTACGGTCTCAAAAGCTATCGAAGTAGCCTTTCATTAAGCAAACGGCCAACAACGTGCGATCCTTCGTATGCACATTGTGCGTGTAAATACCTTAACTTTGATCATCTGGATTACAGAGTGTAAAAAAGAGCTCTTTTATCAGTTGGATATTATTTACAATTGTTAGTCACTCCTATGTAATTTAAATTGTTCCGTCTTATACGTTTCATTTTGGTGAATACACTGAGGGAGAAATAAAAACTTTTAAAGAATATTCGAGTTTATGTTTAAGTCAATTCTGTATAGGTTGAATGTAGTTTTGGAACAATTTCAAAATATAGACAAATTACTTGACGCATTTGAGAAAGAGGAGAATAAATAAACTCGAATTCGACATGGCCTGTTTAGGGCTTAAGCAAACTACTTATATAGAAAGACATTTTTGTGGTTTCCAGTAATAACCAGATGAGTGCATTTTTCAGAATTTGGACAAAAAATGCTTTTAAAAATGTGACATGTAAGTTTTATATTAATTAAGTTTTAAAAGTACTTACATTGAAGGAAACAAAAATTAATCTTATGTAGTTTTTTTCTCGAAATTTTGACATTGCAAGAAACGTTGTCGTCGAGCCTTTATTTAAATTAACTAACTTTTATACACTTAATTTTATACACTTAATAAAAATGTTTCTTTTAAAGTAGATATGTGATGTACAAAAAGACATTGACAAATTATTCATTTTATTAATCAACTGAATTGTTTTATAAAAATTTTTACATTACTTTTTTTATTTTTAATTTTTTTTATTTTAAAATTTAGTAAATTTCATTAAAAAATGTTGAATAAATTTCGTATGAAAGCGATAACATTTAATTTACATAAAAATCAATTTCTTTTACTTCGTCTTTTTGAATTTATCCACATATTACAGTTTAAAATAATTTTTTTTTCTCTCCGCATGTATAATGAAAGATTAATTTCTTTATTTTTTTATATTTTTAATATACATTTTAACTTTAAAAAATTCAAAATTCATGTCACGATGATAAACGAAAATCTTCGATAGTAATAAGAAATATAGCGATTTTGATTCGACTTATCTAAGTTTGGTTACTGTATCGTTATTGTATAGCGTTATAAGCAGGATTAAACGAAATTCAAGGGAAAAGGTGACGTCGCGAAACTTTCTCGATAAGATAGCAAAGTGGATTACGTCGACTGAATTTTTAGACAGATTCGTCCGTGCATTAATTACAGACGTGTGTTTAATCTCTTGAAATTGAGCGCTGGGGTGAATCGATTGAAAGACCTTCGTTTTGTGTCGCAGTTGTGAAAGCGCGGTTAATTACACCGTTTTTGTTGCTGTATACAATTTGAAATGTGCTTTGCTAAATTGAAAGTCGAATTTAATCGCGGACTGGTTCAGACACTTGTTATTAAGAAACAACCTGTGTGCTTGCGATAAAATCTGATCGCAATTTAATTTCTCAAAAATCGACTGAGGAATATAACATTACCGATATAGCCGTAATAACAGTTCACCTTAACGAAATTTGCAACGAGTTTGAATTGAAAATTACATCTCGTAAAGCGCGAGAAATATCGAAACCAGTACGCCGCAATCTCACAATTTCCGCGTCATTGTTTCCTATCTATTTCGTTATCACTTTGGACCAATAATGCTTTGGACTTGGAAGCTATTAAGTCACAATATATTGTGAATTGGAATCCAAATTTTTGTTGTTCTTGCGCAGGTTTTATCGCTCCCCATTTGATATTCATATTGGACCCGGTCTGAAACCGGAATTTCGATTGCGATATTGAGTTCCTGTGCAATATAAACAAACAGCGCAAAAAAAGTTCGGAAATGAAATCTATTATCGTCCGATCATATGCAGAGTGTGCAGTCAGAGAACGCAACTTCGACCATACGGAAATTCACGGATAACTTTTATCGCTTAGGTGTAAGAGTTTTTGTTGAGATTACGACAGTTTCGAAGTGAAAGGAATGTTGCATTTTTTCTTCGATTTTCGATTGAAAAATAATTTTAAAAGTGACGCTGCGTTATTTCACAGGAAATCCATCGCCCTGAAAATATTTTATCGCAAAATCGCACATGAAAAAAAAGCGACGACAGTCAGTCAGTATGCCCTTTGGTTATTTTCTTTTGTCCGGCAGACATGACGTTTATCAAAATGCACAAAGCGACACGTCCTCCAACGGCCTCGGGAAACGGCACATGCCTTCACACCGTAGATTCCCATAGACACTTTTGGCATTATGTTTACTGCTTTTTCGCAATGTTCATCTTTTGCGAATATATCCAAATGTTAATCGATCTCATTTCACTGATCTCTTGAGTTATTTTCCATGTATATAAAAATGTATGGTTATTTTTGAAATTATAATTCCAATTTGTAATCGACAAATTTCTTTGTGTTTTTTTGGTAAAAATGTGTTTTTTACTAAAATAGTTATAAATAAATGGATTTGTTCTATGGAATAAAAATGGTGAATAAAATTATGAATAATAAATTCCATTGTGCAATGCTACAATTTTGTTATTCAAATTATTTATACACAATTTCTTTCGTCTTTTTTTATTGAAATACCTAGAAATTGAATAAAAATAATGATTCGTGGCAATAATATATACTAATTTTAATAATTAATGTAACAAAATAATTTATTATAAACAAACAATTAATAATGAATTATATGAATATGAGAAGAAACCACTTGAAAAAAAGTTAATTCTTTAAAAAACATATTAAAATATTAATCTTGAATATTAGTATTTTAGAAAATTACTATTCATAATTTATTATTAACATCATCATAAGCTTTACATACAAAAAAATTTATATCTTAAAATAAAAAAGCTATCATTGTTTACTGATTCATTATATTTATCATAGAATAATCAAATCAGCGAATAAAAAATCATTAACAACAATTTATATATATTTATATCTATAAGTTTTGTCTCTTGAATTATTCTCTGTTCAATAATTTCGTATACAATGCGTTTTGTTTTATTAATAAGAAATACCTCACGTACAAAACTCAATACGCAAGAGTCACATACTGATGTTGTCTTCGCCTTCGGATCTTGTTCGACAAAACAATTAATCCCCCTTTGCTTTCCGGGGAAATAGCGATACTGCCGTCGTTGTCGGCATCAGAATAGAATGCTCATGAGTCGATAACAGGACTTGACACGACAAAGAGGGAGAACGAAAGAAAGAGAGAGCGCGAGATTGAAATGATGTTTCGTGTGTCTTTTCGTCACTTCGCGGTCATAATTTATGAGCTCTCGTCGAAAACAGCGACCGGAAGTTTCAAGTATTGTTCGACACTCATCGACTCGTGTTCGGCGCAAGTAATGGTACCGCGCAAGCGTAATAAATATTGCGTGGTGTAAACATCGTATCGCAATGGCAAATGAGCCGCCTTGAAAAACATAAAAGGAAACGTCGATGATAATTTAATCAATTTATTTTAGATTAAACTTTCACTGTGCACAAATTTATACCGATTACGTTCAATTGAAGGGTACGTTAAAAAATAGTAGTGGTGGAGATAATAATTTGGACGCTATACTTAATGATAATTTACTTGATAAATAAATTATAAACTTTTTTAATTGAATTTAATAGCAAATTGAAAATGTGTGATTACATTTTTTCGCGCTACTATAAATTTTGGATATTTATTTTTATTACATTCCATTTTAATTTATCTTTTCTGTTCCTTATTTTTTATTCAAATGAACAATTGTTTTATATTTGTAGGAACGAATAATGATTAATATTTTGAAGTTTTTATAAATTTGCAGTTTTGTTGAATTTGTTACAGATAACATTGTTATGACAATTTTATTGTATTCGTAATATTTTGACAAGACCATTTTTTATATATAGTTTAATTATGTAATCAAAATGTAATATAGTATTTATATATAGTTTACATACATCATCATGCATATCTTGAACAAAAAAAATATTTTACACTTCAGTTGGCAAAATTATCACCGAGAACGTTTTTTGCAATTTGTTCAATTAATCGGCAAGAACTAACTCAAATAGAACTAAAAAACGGCGTAACGATACAACCAGGTATCCTGGTCGGCGTAATTTTGTGGGAAGTCCATGAATAAAGCTTGTTTTCCGGCGCGTCGTAAAAAGCTGTTAGTTTAAGCAGAAAACACTGTTGATTTTGCGATCGAACTTCAAGGTGGTCATGTAATTTAGCTGAGGTTGCTGCCGTCGCATGCAAAATTTGTTTTTTTTTTCCTACACATTTCGTAACCGCCGCGCTTTTAACGCTCGAGATAATTAGTTTTTTGCGCTATCATTTTCAACGTTAAAGCATTACTAAAGAAAATTAAGTATCCCGTAAAATTAATGCCACTTTTTAGTATATCGATATTATGTTTAGAAAACCTATGAAATTTTAGTAAGGAAATTTGTTTTGTAAAATGCATAAAATAATGTATGTGTTAAATATGTTTACATTTTTATATATGAAATGAAATATTTTGTTTTTTTACAACTATACCTGAAGATGTTGATTTAACAATAACCAGCATCTGACAGAATTTTGAATTCAATGTCTTTATTCCGAGAGTTTTTTAATCATGAGTTTGTTCCGTATTTTGAACCTTTAGTAATGAGTGTATATTTGAATGGCGAAGATGAAACGGGCCGAAACAGCGTAAACACCATTGAGCTGATACAAAAAATATGAAAATTCTCTACGACACATCCTAACAGTATATCGAGCTTTGTAATTTCGGCCTATATTGAGGAGAAAAAATGCAACAGTAGTTACACCATCGATTAATGTAGATTAAAAAGTTTGATTGCATAGTAAGACTTCGGCGATGCAGCAGTAATTATGCTTTTTTGGGAGTGGTTAAACGGCCCTTGTCGCGCTGGTTTTGATGTCGGCCGTGCTAATGATCATGCAAACCCAATCGATGATTCCGTGAATTGTGATAATTACTGAGCACTTAATTACCATTTCCACTTGAAAAAGTTAACTAAACTCAAACGAACAGAATATAATGTTAATTTATATAAAATATATCAATATGGATTATTATAAATTATGAAAAAATATGGTACTATAAATTTATAGGTTATAATTTCAATTTAATGAAGTTTTCTATATAATCAATTTTTTATAATAATAAAGAATTAATAAAGCTGTATATATAAATATAAAGATAATTC
>JABFQD010003018.1:0-14010 GCA_022817045.1 Psix sp. ZL-2020 | reverse complement strand
GATAATTTCATTTATCAATCTAATAAGGTTATAGCGAGAAGACATGGTGAATTAGCACCAAATACTATTCAAGCAATTTTTGTAGGACCATCGAATTGTGGAATAACCTACGCTTTGTTAACTCTGATCATGAATCCACATGGCCTTCGTTTCGAGAACATTTATTTGTATTGTAAATCGTTGAATCAACCGAAGTATAAATTCGTATCTCAAGTCCTCGAAGCAGCAGGTGTCATTGAATATTTTCCATTTAATGATCATGAGCAAGTAGTAAATCCTCAAGAAACAAAACCAAATAGTTTGATGATATTCGATGATATTTCGTGTGAAACACAAGATCACGTCAGAGTGTTATTTTGCCAAGGAAGACATAACCTCGTGGATTCATTCTACCTCTGTCAGACATATACATGTATTCCAAAACATCTCATTCGAGATACTACAAATTTCTTAGTATTATTCAAACAAGATGAGACAAACCTTAAACACGTTAATAATAATCATGTTTATACGGACATGAATTATGATTTATTTAAAAAACTATGCATCGATTGCTGGAAAACCACTGGGTATGGTTTTATTATCATACACAAAGTTAGGGACTTGAATGATAGTAGATGTAAAAGAGGCTTTGATTATTTCATTAACATAAGCTAGAAAAGTTCATTTGCAATATATTTATTTTTAATCATGTATAATTTCAATGATTTTTTCATGATGCTCAAAAAGTTAATAACAGTGTTGTTGTAAACATGATTGGTTCTTCAAATGATAAGAAGAAACAGGTGGACCATATTTCAAGAATCAGCAATATTATCCGTCGTAAATATAATTCTATCAAATCAAATAAATTATCTCCAGAAGAAGCTACGAATGAAATGTTTAAACCTGTTATAGATTCAGTGAAATAACTAGGTGAAACTGTGCAAACAAATCAAATTAAAAATGAAGTTTTTGGTCCCAGTACTTACAATAGTGAAAATTACAATGATGATGATGATGATGATGATGATGCAATATCATTGAAAACTGCAACTGATTTTAAAACTCCTTATTCTGATTTTGGGGATAATAAAAAACGATTTTTCAAATCATTACGTAATTTTGACACCCCTTATTTGCGATATAATAAAGTTTCTAGTAAGTATCTATTTCAATCTCCAATTTTTAGTGATAGGAAGTCTGATATGAACGATTATAATCATAATGATAATAATCTTAATAATATGCAAAAGTATGATGGTTATTTTGATGATCATATTGCATTAAAACCAAAAAATAAAAATAATAATAGTAGTAGTGAAATGATTGAAATATCGGAAATATAACCAGAAAAATTACACTTATTAAATACACATGATTTATTACATATAAGCTAAATTATTTTGTGGCAGAAAATATTGTTGTTCATAAATATATTAAACAGTTAAAAAATAAAAATAAAAATTACGACACATCTAATGGAGTAGGGAGTCTAAGTGAAGGTTTTTATTTTGGAAATAAGAATATCAAGTTTCAGGATGATAAAATTCACATTAATAAAGACAATGTTTACACTATTACAGAAGGTTTACGAGAATTAATATTCTCGTAATAATAAAAAGAATTATTATGAAAAAGCCTGATCCAACGCATATTTTTCCAAATGATCAAGACATTTACAGAAATATTGTATTAACAACCGATGCACATAAAAAATATTACAATTCTAATACGGTAATACGTAAAAAGGATTCAAAATTTCGAAACATGATAGTGAATCTTATAAATTATAAATTCGGTGCAGAATTGCTACAGTTCAATTTATATAATGAAAATGAAATTGATTATATTTATTGGAATGATCTGAATGAACTTTTTGATCGATTGCGCTTGCTCTATGCTTCTCAAGCAGCGGGTAACGGAAACCATACGAATGAAATAATTTCAATCATCGAAGAATTGCGGATGGCAAATATTATATAATGATATAACGCATAAAAGAAGACGACAGTATCAAAAGGAATGTCGACGTGTTTAAACAGGCATTGACAAACAATAAAGAGATAAATGATATCCAAGGAAATTTAGAAAAACTAATTCACACATTAAACAATCATAGTTCAAAAAGTGAAAATTATTTATTATTTAAAACAAGTTCAAAACAATAGTTTGTCCCAAATCGAATCATTCAAAAATTAAGCAACTGATATCGGACAAAATTTAATTGAACCAATTCACGAATTAAGTAGCCAAATTTTTGAAATTCAACAAAAATTATTTCATTTTAGGGGAATTCAAAACGATAACTTTACTCAAATAAGGTTATTAATAAATGAAACATTACAATTAAGGAAAGAAATCGATGATTTGGATATAACTGTTACTTCACTTCATCATAAATTCGATAAGTTTTACAATAAAATATCAAATATTAATGAATAAAACATTTGATTAATTTTGATCGTTGTGTATACTTATTTTTGTATAAAAATAGAAGAAAACGGAATTTAACATGGAAAATATAGTTAATGAATTGTATAAACCAGTTCGGCGCAATTTTTTACGCAGAGAAGTTGACCTTCGTAATTTGCATAAAACATGACAAGCAGATCTCGTGAATATGTTCAAATATGCAAAACAGAATGAAGGTTATAAACATTTGCTAACAATTATAGACAATGTCTCTAAATTTGCATGGACTGTACCGATGAAAAGTAAAAATAGTTTAGACGTGAGTAAGGCTACGGAATCAATTTTGTAAATAGGTAGAAAACCTAGAAATTCACATATTGATATGGGAAAAGAATTTTATAATTCAATCTTTAAAACTTTGATGAAGAGAAACAATATAAATTTGTATTCATTTTATTCATCCAAACCTTCATTTAGCAACATGAAGGCTTCTATTTGTGAGCAATTTAATTGCACGTTAAAAGGAAAAATGTGGAATAAAATCAGTCTACGAGGATCATACAAGTGGATTGACATTTTATCAAATTTATTAAGTGCATATAATAGTAGCATACATTTAACAACAAAAATGAGACTGATTAATGTTTTTAAGAAAAATTCTAAAGACTTGTTTAAACATGTTTACATTAAAAAAAATTTCCCAAAATAGCTAATAAGAATAAATTTTAAATTGGTAATACAATATAATTGGTGATAAGTACGTATTAGCAAATTTAAGCACGTTTTTGAGAAGGGATATACTCCTAACTAAACAACAGAAATTCTTATCATCAGCCGAGTGTAAAGAACTAATCCTGTGACTTAAAAGTTAATAGATTGTCTGAATAATTCACTCAAAGGTAGTTTTTACTCTTTTGAATTCTTAAATACGGATTAACGTTACCCATTGAAAGGAGGCATGGTATGTAGCTATATGTTAAATGGTCCGGTTTCGATGTATCTCTCAATAGTTGGATCAGTGAAACAGATCTCAATGTTAAAGGTAATGTGCAGTAATCATCATCAAATAATCAAAAGATTTATCATCAAGCATGTGAGAGAAAAAATTAAATTCGTCTATAATTAACTCTCAAATGAATTGAAGATTGACGAAGACATAAAGAAGTTTCTACCGTGCAAGAAATATTACCAATCATCAACCAATGAGTACAAATTCGATGGACCAAAGTCGCTGGTCAAGCACTATATTGTGTGCCGACTCGAAAATAAAAGTGAAAGTGACAAAAATGAAAGAAAAATTGTCTACTCGAGAGAAACAACGATTTTAAACGACATCTGCTATCTGTTTTGACTAAATTATAATTATTTTGAACCAAAGAGAATTTTCCCCGAGAGTCTACGAAGTACTGCGAAGCTATGTGTGAATGAATGATGTAGATTCTACTGCTACGTTTTTCTAATGTTACTTGATTGAATCTCTGAGTCGCGATACATAGGTAAGAGTTGTGTCGTTTGTTATTAGTGTGTAATTCAAAATTGGAATTGAAAATGACTGTAATTACCTACCTATACTGAAATTCAAATTGACTGTGATTTAGACATTATAATTGCGTGTTGAATTATATGTGAGTTTGCGGCAAAGCTGTTTAATGCTTTAAACGAATTGTATTTATCTCTGAAAAGGGACGACGGGACGCTCGTCTTCTATTGTACTTTTTAAGACAGAAAAGTAAATAGAATCCACGGGTCACTTGTACTCTATATGTCATTTCGTTCTAATATATGAGTCAAAAGTAACTTATCCTCTGTCTACGAGCAATGACATGCGAACTATATCGATAAGCTTGGGTACCTTATAAATTCGGCGCCAGTTACTGTAATTTGGTTGATTGTCTCGCCGAACCAATTACTTTCAGGTATTGAGTGACAGTATTATTATTATTATTATTATTATTATTATTATTATTATTTTGTTTTAATTAAAATGAGATATCAGTATTACAAACACAGTCTTATTATTCTAAGTCCCTGATCAAAATAAACTATACTTTAAAATAGTAAAAATAAGTTTTACATAGAACATCATTGAAACTGTAATTAAATTAAACTAGATTAAAACCAATACAGTCGATTTGTGAAATGAGAAGCATTTTCAACGTAATTATTGCACAAATTTCTCATCTTAAGATGGCAGATAAGTTCTTTAATTAAGGAAATATAAGGAAAACGTTAAATAATAATATTGAACATATTAAGAATTAAAATAATTTATTTGATTATAAAATTCATTTACAATATTGAAACATATTTTTATTTTGTTACATACATACACAATAAATACTTGATAATAATAATTTCATCGATGCTGCCTTTTCCACCTTTGTCTATAACAAACAAACAAAGATTTGGAATTAAATAAACAATTTCAAAAGTATAAAATGAAAAATATCAAATAGAAAAAATTTACTCTTCTCTATTTTGGTATATTCAGAACATTAACTGAAAGTTGTCCTTTTATTTTTTGTACGATGGTAGTAGGTGAACATTTTTCCCGCTGGTCATCGGTGAGATGAGAATACAAGTTAATCATCTACATATAATGACCGAAATCGGGTGTTATGGAAAAATCGCTTGCAAACTCCAACTGAAGTTGGAGTTCACGATACGCTGTTTTTTTATTACCTTCGTACTCATAAAAATGTGGTACTTAATGTATTGTTGCCGTCTCTCCTCGTCGCAAGTCATACACAGTGCCCACTCTCGCACTGTGATAACCTTCTCACATCCAACGCGTTTACAGATGAAAGTCATTTTTCTAAAACATACGATTAAATTTTATTATATACATACATATATTAAAATACACAAAATTAAATATATGTATATATTATAAAAGTTATTTATGTTCTATCACGTATATCGTCAAATCACCGACGTTGTAATTGTACGTATCAAATTAATGATGCCAGAAAACTCAGTTTCTTAATATATATACTATATTAATGGTGCTTTTTCCCCCACATCACCCGACATAGCTTGATGAAATTTTTTCCACGAAAAATGATGTTCTTCTACGTTCGTCTAAATTTTAAAGAAACCTTAAATTTGCGTTGAAAGTAAAAATTCAATTATAGTTTTCTGTTATTGAAGCAATGATTAGATGAATTTATTCAAATTATTAACTCACTGTTCTATAGGATAAGGAAGAAATCAATTATAAACATTCTTTTATTATTAAATATATTTTACTGAGGTTAGTTTTATAAATTCGAGTGTTTTGTGTTTTCCGTCTACATATTTTAAATACAAATTATCATCACTGACTTCTTTTCAGTGTTACTGATAGAATTCTTAACACGGAAAGCTCAACGAGAATATGACCGAACGCGTCAAGAATATGTTTTAGAATACACGAATTTGAAGCACAAATTAAAGGAGAGAATTTCTTATCTTCTAAAATACAAAGCAAAAGTAATGAAGAGGCGCGCTGCTGTGAAAGAAGCATTGCTAAAAAAATTCAGAAATAATAACGTTGACTGGCCCATCAAAGAAAGGGATAATGACTTGATTTGTAAGCAGTCGTATCTAATTATGACTAATGATGACATCTGTAAACCGTCGGATCCGATACCAATTTTGAGGGCAGCTGAAACTGTAGTTGACACTATGCCGAGCATCTGTTGCGGTGACAATCAAATGCAACATACCTACTTTGAAGATCAAGTATTTTTTGGAAGAATTAAAACATGAACGAAATTTTTTTTATTTCCTTTTAACAAGGAAATAAAACGTACTGTGAAGGATGTTGAAGATTTTCACAACAATGAGACGGATTTCCAGACAAGACAAGACAAGACAAGTTTCCAGGTAAAAAAACTTATATTCCATAATATTTACATAATTCCATGGCAAGGTATCTGTGTTATTTAACATTATATATCTTATATCATCATGTAGACTTAACGCGATATTTTCTTCTTGAACGGTATATACTTTATGTAAATGTCATCTAATACAATTTTTTTACGGGTTACTTTACTATTTTGATTCAAACATATTAAATAATCATCGAAGTTAATTGTCTTTTGTAAAACGTATGTTTTGACACCTTTGGCTCTTTTTTTTCACTTTCACTTTTACTCTCGCTTTCATTCATCCTTACAGCGTACATTTTTGACCTGAGGCCGATAAACTCACCTAACTATATTACCGCTACATTCATCTTTCATCAAACTGAGCACCTTTTTATTTACACGCGGCATTTCGTAAACATTGTTTTTAGCATAATCGCTAGTATCAAACCTATGCAAATCATCTTTCATACACTTATACATATTAGCACATTTGAATTCATAAATTAAACTATCGGTGTCTGTATATAATAATTTAGCGTTATTTCCGCATTTCGGTAAAACGTGACTTAATGAAAATCATACAATAATGTTTTTGATGTTTCTAATATACACATTCAAACATAAATATAAACTTGTCAATTGTAACGAACAGATTTGTTGATTCAATCGCAATTAAATCTCCATTAAAAGTATAATATCGGTGAAAGTTCGGTTTAGATATGAGCGCTTCTACACCATAAAGTCCGTCCTATGTGGATTTTAACTTTACATCACGTTGATTGCGACCATTTTCCACTGTTTTTCCAAATACGGCATTATTCATTAATTCATATAAAGTTTTTTCAAATTCATTGTTAGCCTGTTTTTGAAAGTTTGTATCTAATTCTATATACGATTTTAACCATGGTGATTGTTAAATCATGGTGATTGTCAAAATCAATGGTGACAATCAATGGTGATTGTCAAAATTCGATGTATTTTCACTAATTCGATACCATTAGCAAGTGCTTGTTTGAGATTTCGCTAATGAATAACATATCGTTTTTTCAAATAGAGTAGCAAGTAGTTTTGTATTTTGAACCTGGTGGAACTGCTTTCTCTGGACCTATCAAAAAATCGTTTTGTGTGTCATGGATTTCAGGTGGATACTTTGTACCTTCTTCTAAAACGTAGCCAAATTTAGAATCATCTGTAAAAGTATCAACAATGAAATTTTGCATATAATTAAACCATGTGAACTGATCAGTTGGGAGAGGTTCACTCCTACCCCATCCGTACAAATTATTGATATCATAATACATAATATATTTGTCTGTCTTCAAAGTATCAAAGTTTTTCATATATTTATTGTTTACGTGAGGATAACGACTAAAAAAATGGCTTAAACCATCGTGAATACCCTTTTCAATGAGCATTAGCATGTCAATATCAGTTAATAATTCTAATTATATATTTGTATATTTTAAAGCACAATCCCATGTGTGTGGTAATGTAAAATAGTATGCGAGATTGAGACTATATGTCCGTAGTAATGTTTTTCGAACATTTTTGAACACATCTGCCAATAGTGAAATATCAGTTTTCATATACATGTCCGAATAATCACCTCTGTTTTTTCACTGAAATATTTCAAAAAATTTTACCGCGTGGTCATAATCATTTTCATTAATATTTGAATCATTCAATTGATCATAAAAACATTCCCGTCAAAATAAATTTACTTCATTTAAAATTTTTAGTTTTGTGACATAATCGTATGGGAACACGCTTTTATGCATTAATGATTTAGATTTGTTTTCGTCGGGAAATTCACTTTTTAAAATCGGTCTTCCACTTGCATTCAAATATGAGGCTAGTTTTTCTAGTGAAGAATTTAAAAATCTAACCAAATCAATGAAATTAAACCGAATTTGCGTATCTCTATCATATTTAATGAATGAAATATACTTTTCAAAATTCATCGGTATTATTTTGACGTCATCTTTTATCAATGTTGAAACATCTCTAACGATGAAATGCGCATTATGATTTATCAAATTATGTAAATACAACTAGAATATTGGAACTTGTTCTTAACTCCAAGTTACAACTGTTGCAGAGAGGAAACCATAATCCCTCACCAGTTTGATGGCAGTGATCACGCACATTGAAGTTTTTTTCACTGAAAGGCTCATTGGAAAATTCGCAAAATTTCGTATTCTCAAAGCCGTCTCAGTTTTCAGAGGATAACGACATTGGCTTCACATCAAGCAGAATATGAAATAACACCAAAATGTACATAAATATTTTTATGAAACTTCAATGACATATGTGATCAATAAGAATAAATTAAATAATTCTCTAGTCTTACCCGGCTGATTTTATTAGCTATCCTCATTAACTGTCCTGCAAACAACACAGCACAATCGGGGCCCTGCTTCGATTGATATTCGCACAATGTGGGATCATAATTACAGTGTAAGCAGTATCCAATGCTGAAAATTTCATGTTGCTTTTAAGCTGTTGCAGGGACATGTTTTGCAGTTACTTAACCCAAAAGACATTCGGTGTTAGCATAGATAACAAAATGGACAGTCATTTGCTTAGCAACATTTTTGAAATTCAATATATTTTCCCCTGTCATAGGTAATTTTATCGCTCATTCGTTGACTGTTTTGCATTCTACTTTATGATAAACTAATTTTTCTTCAGTATCAAAATAGTTTAAACACTGATTACATATATGTTTCTTCCGCGTATATGCAGTTGTAGATTCATTGCAAATTAAAGCGGATAAATTTTTGGTCCAGCAATAAGGAGTTTTATCACCTCTAGATATCATCAGCAAATTCACATACCTTTCCAATTCGTTATAATTAAAGTATGTTGAAAATTCCGTTTACTTCCACCATAAAGAAATACTTAAATATTGTTTCAGTTTTTAAACTCTGGGATATCATTTATCTTTATCGAAAACCTCAAATCCCCAAAATTCAAAACATTTTTGTATGAGGGATATGAAGATAGACGATTTATATGCTTTAATGCAGGAAAAAGTGCAGATATAATTGCAAAACAATTATTTTCCATATTTTTCACGTTGATTAAAGCTATTTTACACTTGATTCATTGTTGCGAATCAAACCATGACCCAGCATGAAAGGGGCTGTGTTTACATATTTTAACTTTGAAGTTAATTATTCTAATCATTGTCCAACCAGATTCCTGCTCCTTGAAATCTTCAATTTCAGCGAGAATAGGAGCTTTGATGTGATCATCAAACCATTTGCTTAATTCTGGTGATAACAACAGTTCTGTGAATTTGCTTGTGAAGTACTTATTTTTTTTTTATCTTTTACTATAAATAGTCCATTCAGCTCACAACTCACTTTTACATTTTTAAAATCATTCATGGCGTCTGATACATAGTTGATTGTGATTTTCTTAACTTCGTCTAAAAAAATACAAAGAATCGATGTGATTAATGTTCACAATTAAGCAAGTTTTCAATGTAATTTGGAATATTGATTCCACTTCGATGAAAAGCACATTTTTTTACTCTGCTGTCACTTCATACTTTATTCCTCCACGTAAACTAATCAAGCGATTAATTAAACTTTGTATCGATAACTTTACGCCGATGGATGCATTTGATTGCAGTTGTGAACGTATGACTTGTATCGCGTTATCACGTGTATGGTTCAATTCATGATATTCAACTAGCGTAGAACCCTCATTTTGATTTTTAAATTTATTCTACAGCCTTTTTTCCATAGTTGAAAAGATTATTTTAATGCTTACCATATTGATATGTCTTAACACTCCGATACTTTCCAATAGAGTGTCGAACTATCCGTTCAATTTTGGCTTTTAATACCATCTCACTCGTAGTATTACAGCATGTTAAAATTTTTCAAACTTCGAAATAATACAAATTTTAACTATCTATGAAGAATGAAATTACAACATTTATCAATACATATGTATATATATACAACCATGAAAGTATATAACTATTGATACATAGCTTTTAAATGTTCAGGAATACCAAAAAAAAACTGATTGAATAAAATGTAAGACCGTGAAAACTGTTTCACAACATACGATATTTTGTGTTTCCCTGAACTTTACTTATACTATATTACCTTTATTGCATACTTGTTTTCTGGAGCAAAACATCCTGCATTTTCCCAGGAATACCTGTGGAGTGAAAAAAATCTTAGGGAAAAATACCCTAAGGATAAAAACCTACGCCGGGTTGCGAGGTGGTTTGGCATGTTTTCTGATTGAGCATTTTTATATTACAATGCCAAATCCAAAACAACCCCCACCTTGTGCTCGCCTTGGCATGGCCGAACAATCGTCGCTAAGTAGTATTCGAAACTCGCGTCCTTCAGCTCACCAAGCAAACGCCTTACCCATTATGCCAAGGTGTCACAATGTTACATATAACATTTTTTAAATTCACTGAGCCATAGCATGAATTATTTTTCGCATTTAAATTTTCATCAATTTTAATTAGCTATTATAAATGAATTAAAAATAATTATACTACAATTTATAAGAAAAAATATTTATTTTGACACATTATTCTTAGCTCCCACTAGTACATAACTCATTACACAAATATGCAAAGTGGTCTGGCACATACATACCTCTACTACTGATCTAAATTGTCTGTGCAGTTTATATCGCTCAAAGAGGCTGGACTTATATGAGATAAAAAAAAACTCAATATCGGAATATACTAGTCTCCGCATGATCTTCCTAACTCTAGCACGAGATAGTTTAGATAATACCAGTAGAAAAAAATTAAATTTTCATGATTTGTCTTAATTATATAAATCTTTCACAAGATATCTCGCATTATGGAACAATTATGTGAAATGTCAAAAGCAATGTTACAATTTATATATGAAGTAATCGGAAACAATTTTTCCTATACTCAAACAAAACTAAAGAACTAAAGAATTATATTAGTATACTCTAAAATATATTCATTTTTATAGTTATGAAAGAAATAGTTAAATGAAATCTACACAGTCAAAACACAGTTAATGGTGCTATTACTTTTTTTTATGAATAATATAATCTTAAAATTTTTCATTAACCATCCGATCTATGTAAATTATAGTTCAAATTGTCATAGAATTGTTATATAACAATAATAAATTAAATCAATTGTTATAAATGAAATAGTGGTGTAAAACAGTTTCGGAACATTGAATAAGAACAATTATTATGTTGTGAAATACAAAGAATTCAAATTTGTAAATTTGCGTTTGAATTTAGATGTCCGAATCGTTGTTGATGTTATAGGAAAACCGTTAAAAGGAACTGGCGATCGCCTACGTTAAATATAATTCGTAAAGCGCGTCAATTATATTAATAAATAAGTATAATTAATTATATATATAATGATATCGATATTTATTTACAGACAATAAAGAAAGACTCGATAAATATTATGTTGATATCATGGGGAATTGTAGTACTTCCCGAAAAAATTTGGCAGAGTTAGCAATGCTTCATGAAATGACAACTATGCAAGGAACAAAAGAAATAAATTTAAAAGTTTCTAAAAAGTTGCAGGCAGGAAAATGTCAAGAAAGCAGTTCAGTGAAAGGTGAACATATTAAAATCATTGTGCTATTCAATCACATTTAAGTGAAATTGCTTATACTGAAAGAATTGCTAAATACTTTAATATCTTGTCTAAAACAGCTTCTTTGGCGTCTAATCCGTCAAATGACTCAATTGAGGAAACTGATGACGGTGAGTAATATTTAAACGGTTTGTTTTTTAAGTGTTAATTCATTAATTTTTTAATTAATTACTTTTACTTTTAAAGTATCAAATAGATATCATTCACTATTTGTATAGTGGCCGGTTTGCTTATCACTGTGTTCTTTTGACATGTAATATTTAGACTTGTGTTATGTCATTGCGCGGCGTGTCACTTTGTGTGATTCAAATGTATATAATTGTGTGGAGTTACACTAAGTGTATGAATTCGCTCTAATTTGGAAAACATAAAATACAATTAAATGAGATTAATTTTTGAATTGATACACATTAGGATAACTTATTACTATTTCCATTATGAAGTAAATTCAGTCATACAAATTTGCCAAATTGTATTGTGACCGGCACGTTACTTAATTCTAATTCATAAACTTCGATAAGTGCTTCTAAGCCAGTAGTATTTTAGTTAGAAAAAGACTTATTACTCTCGAACAACACTCACTCATGCAATATGTGAAGTATACCTAATATCAGGATATCAGATTTTGTCACCCCATCGAATACACTTCTTAATGTATAAATGTCACCCGACTTTTCGCATAATAATGAAAGTCGAATAATGAAAAAGTTCGGGTTCGATTAACATCGGAAAAAAATGAATAAAAGAATAATGGTTCTCTAATGAAGAGGTTAATTATTCAAATAATTAGTTTGCTTATTAAACTACAAGTAGCATAAGTCTCCCTATCACTTCAGATGATTTCACCTACCGCTTCTGTCAGATATTTAGTGGTATCGGTTGTGTAATAGAAAATATTACCAGAATAACGTTTTAAATCAGCCACGTTTCCCGTTTTATCCTCAGTACCCATTTTCGTTTGCTTGATAAGTCGATTGTTTTCATCAATTTAATAAAATTTATTCTAAATGATTAACCCTGTAACAAATGTTCATCGTCGATAATCAATATATATCTATAAATATAAATTACTGATTACGTCAATGAGGTTGAATGAAATTGATGTGATGAATAGGATTATAGGATTGGCATAAGCGTTGCCTCTTGAATTCGAACAAAATTTAAGAGGTAACGTTTCAAAAATTATTTTATTTTATTAAATCACACGAATACTCAAATCAATTCCAATTTACAGACAACAGAAAAAAATTAGACAAATATTATCTTGATATCAAGAGAAACTACTACACTTCTCGAGAAAACGAAGTCAATTTGATAATGCTACCTGAAATATCAATTATTCAAAATAAAATTGAAATGCATATAAAAGATGTGAAAGATCCACTAGGTAAAAATTGGGAAGCATATAATTCAGTCAAAGGTAACCAACTTTTCGTGATTCCATTAACTTCAATTTATAATGATTTTATTGAGATTATAACAAAAGGATTCATTAATATGTTATTTTAAGCTTTGATGAGGTCTGGTTATTCAAATAATTCATCTAAGAAAATCAGAGACAGTAAGATATAAAAAAACAATATGTGTCGAAATAATAAATTCCTCTTTTTTGTTATTTTATTATTATATCTTTATTTTCAAATTAATATGCCAATATTGTTTACTATATGTATTTAGACTTATTTGTTGCAATGGTTCAATATAATCTGGGTCAAATGTATAAACTGCAATTTATCTAGAATTATTACTAATGGAATCACTTTCAACTAAACTTATTATTTTGATTTTAACTTCATGGAATTTTGGTATACTATTGTATGAATTTTCATGAGAATCGGTAGGCTACTTTACTTAAAAAAACTGAAAAAATAAGATATTTTTAATTAAAACCGGTCAATGATTGTTTTACTAAGCTGAAACAATCAGTGTTTTACCTATATTTGATCCGAAAATGTTGATAAAATTGGCAAAACCGCCTGGTTATTTTCTGATAACCATATAGATTTTTAGTATGAAACGAAACATTCTTTAAAATCAGTATCAAATAATGCAATAATAAAAACTTACAAGAATGAATATTGTCTCACTTATACCATCATCCCGAGAAATGTCTTGAAC
>JABFQD010003017.1:0-14013 GCA_022817045.1 Psix sp. ZL-2020 | reverse complement strand
ATTAGAAACAGTTAAAAAAACTCGTGACTTATTACTTGTTGGAATAAATCGTAAAATAGTTTACTTTGATGGTAACTGACACATTTGTTTCTTCAATTCAGTGTTTTTGCCATTTTTCTGATTTTGGGATGCACACCTCATGTTTAGCTTATTATTTTTCTATGAGTCTTTTTTTCTGCCCCAATTTTTTCTGCTTCTTGGCAAAATGGTCAATGTGCTCTTCAGATCTCATAATTAGCGTAGCTGGCTTGAGTACCATACGATAGATAATACGAATTCGAAGACATATCGGTCATATTCATTGAATATCCGTTTTTAGTACTATTCTTTTTCCCATACTTCTGAGTCCAAATCTCTGCTACGTAGGGCAAGACTATTATAATATCGCTATTAAAAGTCTCGGTTTGGGCACGTTCGCCATTAGCCTATTGATTGCAGTGGTAATCTTAGAAGACCTGTCAGTCACTCGTTGAACACGAAGCAAAAATCTTATATTTTGGATATTTTTAATGTTTGTGGCTTATCTGCGAGATCATCTTGATCTTCTTACTGGTGAGTATCAAAATCACTATACCATGGCCAAGGTCAAGGAATGCTCCTCCTTCTATCGACAACATCGAAAGTTTTAGTGAGGTCAGCTACGTCATCAACATAGCCAATGAATAGTTCCTTTGTGGCATCATTAATTGCAAGATAGTTTAACGTACGCGACGCTTTACAGATTTGGGCATGGTTTTTTATGCGTTCCTCATAACTAGAGTAACCCACAGGGTAAGGGTTCCATCTGTGTAAGGTCAGACAGGTTTTTTACATATCCAACAGAATTGATAGGTATCTACCAGCTGTCGTCTTCAAAACTTAAACTGGAATTTCTTTCGGTTACGAAGATGATCTGACGAAAGAGGTGGATTTACTCCTTCTGATGATAGCCCTTAACTGTATCTTCATTGTCTTATATTTAGCAAAGGGTAGCTTAGCCTTAGGTCGTTTATGAGCTAGTTGCGCACATCTTCTTAGTTGGAAACGATTTATATGTGGTCACCTATGTTTGGTTCTAATAATACGCTGGTCTTTTCATTACCTTCTGTCGACGGTTGCAGCTTAGAGCGCTTTTTCACAGACTCGTGTACAATGAATCCTCGTTTTTTGGTGAAAATAAACTGTATTACATGTAAATAAGGTATTCTTATCCATTTTGGCAGAATTTGAAGTAACTGCTCTGAATATGTCAAATCTTTGCAGGCACACGTAGTAGCTAAGAAGGCTGAAGGCGATATACTGGTTGTCGTTTTTAGTATTGTCTTTTATGAGCAACTCATCTAGTATGCTCGTCATTATCTTCGCGAAAATCTCATCAGCGCCCAGCTTCTTTCACCTCGATCTTTTGAAAGTTATTGTGATTTCGGTTTTCATCTATGTCAACCTTGTCTCAACAGCCATTTCAAGGATACACTCTGAAGTTAAGTAGAGGCATACGCACCTCTCGTGCTTTGGAATAGAAGTCACCAACGAGTACAAAATATCCTTTCATTTTGGCTAGTCTATCCTTTGGCTTTTCTAGTTTCCTTTAAAAATCAGCTATTAACTTGTTGAAGATGAGTTAGTGCCATGATGATGGCTCTTCTAATACGTACCCATAGAAAAATCTCTATTTCATGACTTTCGATTGAAATCTTTCTCGCTCAGGCACCCAGATCGTGAATGTTATCATATTGTTACAAAATCATCCTGCGTTGTCCCAATCACAATACTGCTTATTCACCAACAGGATGTCAGCTTTTTTCTTAAACTGGAGTTGATCTAAGGAATCATCAAAAGTCCTGCCTTTATACAAGTGAAAGCAATGTATATTTTGTCATCACTTCCGTTAGTGTGATTTTACTCAAATATTCATATATTCATAGATTCAATACGTGATTCCGGACATAGCATGCTCTGTGTGTTAGTTTACATATACGTCCAAGCTTTTGCAGGTGCACGGCTGATAACTAAATCCGAAGCACCTGAAACAACGTAGAACGACAATTATCTGTAGAACTTTGTAAGACATCTGTGGCATTTGGAAGTTGCTGCGCACCAAGAGCTTTGATTTTGCTTGATTTATGATGGACAGTCTTTAGCCTCTTACGCTCGCTTCCGTAAAAAAATTCTGCAGTTTATAAATTGCTAAAGTCACGTTCAGTGGTTACAGTTTTAATTATTAAACTTTATTAGAAATAGTAATAGATATGTTTAAGATAGATAAAAAAAAACTTAGCTTGATTAATTTCTTCTGCAATCTGCGAGCATTGTACACTTTTCTTTCTGAAGTGATTTTTGCAAATAAAGTAATTTTTTAAATTAGACAACGTTTTTATATATTATATATTGAAACAAAATTTATTCATTTTACAAATCACAACGATTAAGAATTTATTTACATGTTTTAACATGTTCAAGATCAGCTCTTGGCGAAAAGTTTTAAGTTTTCTTCAGAAGAACATTAAACCATATTATCATTGTGAATAATTGGTTCCCGCTAAGCTGTTGATAAACCCTGATCGGATTGATTAGAATTCTTAATACAGTCTTGGTTAAAAACAAGCATGACGCCCGTAATGAAGAGAGTTACGTAAACACATTTAGATTTTCTAATACCCGTATCGGAAAGTACGTTATGTATAATATACAGTTGAAATAAATTTGATGAAAATTATTTCAAGAATAAACATTTTTAAAATAGTATAATCATTCATACGAGCTTATCATTTTTCTCACGTTAATGATTGTTCGCAATTGAAATATAAGCTATTAATTCAATCAATTAATTAAGAAACAAACTATCAAAAACGACAGCTATTATCGATATGTTTTAGAAATAAGAATAACTTTATTTTCGCTAACCAGCTTGCCGATAAGCATCTTTATTGCCTTAGCTAAAGGACATAAATGAAACAGCCTAAAAGAAGTACTGCACTATTCCACGTTTGCGAAAGCATGCAATAAGTTTTCACCGGTCGTAAAAAAATAACTATATTTCAACTGCAAGCTTAAATTGCATTTAAACTTTTAAGTTGAATTTCCGAATTCGATAATAATGTGAAAAAATTCTCAAGACTTTATTTAATATTTATTATTAAAATTATATTAAAAGTGTGATGCAATATCTACACTTGACTATTTCTTATGAAACTTAAATAATTAATAAAAATACTCCTTTCTATACATATTTTTGCAATACAAAATTAAAAATTTATTTATTTAATATTATATTTATATTTTATTGCCTTATAAGAAAACAGATTTTACGAAAATGAGTATGATCTTGTATAATCAATCTAAAAGGTAGTGATTTCATTTGCCAATATTATAAAAACTCATTATAAATTCTTAATTGTTAAATAAAGAGTAAGAAATATGAATAACTGGGAAATGTGGTGCAACATTATAACATATATTTATAATAGGTAGACGATGGCCAATGAAATCCTCATTTTACATTGTTGTGCACCAAGAAAAGTTTCACGTAAAAATTTTAATGAAATTTACTTAAACTTTACTGTGCTGTGCGGGAAACGGGGACAATTTTCTTTTAATGCTGAAACTTCGATAATTTTCCTACACCTACTTTAGCTTCAAATAAAATAAATTTTACTCTTTTTGCGCGCTGCAAATTATTACAACGAAACAGTAGTTTTTCCGAAATGTATTAAAATCACTTCTTAAAGTAAAACAATAAATTTACCTTTCCAGTATGATAATAATTATATGAATTTTTTGAATTTTTCTACTTTTTTAATAACGAAATCGTAGTTCTTGAAACATAAATTTTGTTTATTTCAATATTGATTTTGCAAAGTTAATTAAAGCTTTGAAAAAAAAACAGTATATATAGAAATCTGATATTAAGGATTAGAACCAAGGATCCAATGAATGAAATCAAATATCAAATCCTTTACGCACTAATTCTAAAATGATAACCATAATATAAAGCAGTTTAAAGCTAGTTGCATTAAAAAAATTGGATTTTACCATGAAATTTCGGAACGTTCATTCTGTAAGATTATATCCATAAAGAATCGTATTTTTGTATTTGTTTTCAATGAATTAATAAAAATGAAATTAATCAAAATTTCATATATATAACTTGAATTCTATATTTCTAAATATTAATGTTTGGATAAAAGTGAATTATGTTTCTAATAATGACATTTTTTTCATTATTCTAAAATTGCCGTATTTATCGTAGTAGCACGACAATTTTTCGTAATTTCTTGTTCTCAGTGTGGTTAAACTTCATTTTCTGGACATTGTATGACACGAAATTTTCATTAAATTTTGTATATTTTCACTGCTTGAATAATATATATTTCCTTTCTGAGTGGAAATGTTTTTTAACCTTTAGCCGACATTTTCAACAGAATAATTTTGATATCCAAATATTTATAATAAATCCACAATAAGACCATTTAATAAATATAGCATTATAAACTTTGTCATCACTATAATATTGCAGTTTAAAATATATTATTTAATTAATTCTTATAATGATACGCAAGGTTTCGAAAGAATAAAACGTTAGATCCTTCATGAGTCATTATAGCAGCTCTTAGTATAACATGTACAGATAATTACAAAAACATTTAGTCCAACAAATATCTTGCATTGTTAAACACTTTTTTCATTTTATATTCTCGGGTGCTTTCATATATTACAGTCTTTCACTCCTTTTCTTATAAACCTTTAATTCAGGAATACCAAGAACTCTTTATAAAAAATTTATGAACGGCATTTCAAGGCAAAGTTACAGAACAGGCGTTTTCTGTAACATTGCATTCTTTAATACAAATTAAGAATTTCCCTCGTCTCTAGGATCGAATACACATTACAACTGTTACTTTCGTTGAATACTAAGCAATCTTATCATAACATTTAGAAAAAAATATATATTTATTATACATGAAAATTAATGACTAGAAAATTATATTTGATATTTCTGTCATCTTCTTGAAACTAATTTATACGAAAATTACAAAAAGATAATAATAAATGCTTTTATTTTTTTTTCTTAAGAACTTATTTTTTCTTTTATTTTTTCTATTTAAAGAACTTATAAAAATAAAAAAGTTCTTATTTTTAAGACGAATCTAAAAACATGTGTTATTCTCATGCTTGTCATGTATATTTTTTTCAGGCAATTTAGTGATAATTGGTTCTACGTTATGTCCTCGGCTATGCCCATCACCTCCGACACCTACCAACGTATTTTTAGGAGGTTTAGCAACTGCTGATTTACTACTAATTTTATTTTGTATACCAGTAAAGGTTAGTGAAATTTTAATTACTTCATTTTATATTGACAATTCAGGAAATTAAACAATTGAAAAAAGTAATTTCACGCAGTTAACAAATTCATCAATATCTACGGGAATAGTGTAACTGAATATTGGTATAATAATTTATCATTGTCGTTTTTTATTGGTGAAAATGATGATTTCTCATAAACATCTTTATTAATCGATTATTACTTTTTCCTTTAGAATATCCTTGACCAATCACACAGCCTATATTGATTTTATAATCAATTCGTAATATGACCGCAGCTGTAACATAAAATAGAATTTACAGAATCTTATCACCTTTATATCACGCTTGAAAATGACTATTTGTAGAAATTAATAACTTTCTAAAAAATATGGCAGTAAAATGAAACGAATAATTAATCAATGAAATAGATTGTTGAAATTTAAAGTAAGTTATACACTTTTATCTGATATAAAGAAATATTTCAGGTATTTTTGGAAAAATATTGCAAGAATTAGTTTAACATTTGAACGTTTTAAAAAGAAGTCAGAAGAAAAAGTTCGTATTCTTATGAAAATTTGTTCATAGCCATTTTTCATAAACACTTTTTATGCTTATAAACCATCCATTTATGGTATAAAGAAGTAAATTCGATACTCGATCATTGTGTGACAGTGATTAAATGAAGGAAACAAGTGAACTTACAATCTTTATTAGAAACAAGAGAATAACAAAATGAAATACATGAGGTATAACTTCTGTAATAGTATTGCATTTTGCGTTCGTAGGCAATAAAGTTCAATAACAACTCTTTGAGAATGAAATTCTGAAATGAGGTAAATGTTATGCTTGAACTCCTATCATATACAAGAAGTAGTTATTACTCAGCTGATTTAAGTTAGTTTCATACATCTCTAGCGATTAATATCCTTAGATTATCATGTGGTTCACAGTAAATAATCCCCTTTTGACAAACAGCCATAGCTATAGTCGTATAATACTATAATACAATATGATGTTGAGTATTTACTTCTTAAAATTCATATATTATATATTGTTTTAAGCAATTGTTCACATTTCACAGATGGAAAATTTAATAATTTTAATGAAATGTAGGTTATACTTTTAATATATTATTAGGGGTATTATTTAATGAGTTTAATATCACAATGTGGGAAAAAATAAAACATTTATTTTTGAGTGTATTTTCAATTAAATTAATTTTCAAAAATATTTTTATGGCATGGGATTTAGCAAAAGCTATCTTCTTTTTACTATGAGAATAATATATGAGTGTAATCGAACAGGTGGATACAAATAAATTTTTCGTCGGGTTTTTCATAGACATGAATTTTTAAAGTTATTTCAATATTTGGCTAGAACTTTTACATTCCTTTGAGCATTTAAATGTGTGTAAAAACTACTAATACAGTTTTGCCCCATTGAGTTAAAAGTAAAATTTAGTTGCCTATATGATTGAAGTAAATACTAATTGCATACTGATATTATTATTTGAAAGAATGTAGAATAATTAAAAATATTATTCTTAAAGAAAACACTGGAAA
The DNA here is from genome assembly GCA_022817045.1 of Psix sp. ZL-2020. Taxonomy (NCBI): domain Eukaryota; kingdom Metazoa; phylum Arthropoda; class Insecta; order Hymenoptera; family Scelionidae; genus Psix; species Psix sp. ZL-2020. The sequence continues at coordinate 7,165 of JABFQD010003017.1, read as the reverse complement.
TTTAAAACAACGAAATAATACACATCTTTTTACCTGATTGAATTTTTTAATTGCTAATTAACATCGTATAAAAAGAATGAAGCTTTATAAGTAACTTAATACAAGCAATTCTTGATCGTAAATTCTCTCAATTGCCGTGAAAAAGTATTTCTGTTTTGCAGGCTTCGATTTAATTAAAATTCTTGAATTATTTGTTTTTTGGTCAATAATAAATTTTTTTACAATTGCTTTTGTAATGATCTACAAAATTATTTATCAAATGTTATCAAACACTCAATGAATACAACATTTTGACTATTAAAATAATTATCATTTTAAAGTTTGGTAGAACTTGTTATTTTAAATAACTACAATATTAGTTATATTTATTGGAATAATTAATTTTGTTTTCACATTTTATGTTTGAATATTTAAATTATGAAAATAAATAACAATAAATGTTTGTAATATGTATTATTTTTACTTATGGAAATTGTTAGTAGAATCTGTTATTTATATTGTTAATCGTATGAATATAAAATATATTTATTATTTACTTTCAAATTAAACTATGCCGTTTATCAAAACATAAAAACATAGTATCTTTATAAAAATAATACTGTGTCATGAACCAAATTAATTTGCATGATATTAAAGTCAAAGATATGTAACACTCAGTTCGGCTGTGCTATAATGTCTCCTCACATATATGCAGTCATATTAATCGTACAAATTCATACGGCAATATTAATACCGCATACGTGTAAGGTGCAGGAACGCTTCATCCAATTGTCACATAATTGAACGAATAGAACGGCACTTTGTTATTCAAAATACGAACGACGAAATCGATAATCACAATGTACATTTCTAAAGTTACACATTTTACTACATATTTAAAAATATTGTTCATATTAACAGTAAAGTTTCAACCAATGATATCAGTGATTTGATTTATCATGCGGTTGTACATTTATAATATACAGATTTGTCGTTTGAGCAGAAATAGTTAAATAATGATCAAACATAAATTTGTGGTGACCAAACTTTAAACCTACATGAATAAATTATGAGAAATAATACATACAATATGCTAATCAGATATATATTTGAATTATGTTATTCATATTGATATTTTCCTCGTTTTCATTGAATTTAAAGTTTAATCCTTTTTATTTTTTTAAGTCTTAAATGTATTTTTTGGGCCAAATTTATTTTTTTTATTTATCCTTATTTTCCATATAAATTTATCAAGATATGTAGTCAATAATGATTGGTAAATATGATACATACTAATTTTTAAATTCAAAATAAGCTAAATTTACTTTACATTATATATGATAACGAAATCTGTACACTTTTGATTTCATTTGTTGGAATAAACATGATAATATTAACCCGCACGTTAGTTTTGCACCTAAATTTCTTTCCTACATTTTATCAGTATCATCTAGCTGTGATTACCGTTTTGCGCGTCAGCTTAGATATCTTTTGTGTTCACTTCATTGTAGGAACTTCCTACTTCCGCAAGAAAGTGATCCAATACATATTTAATCTTGGTAGTCAACTTATCTTTCACATTGTTCCTTTTATCCGATGATGTTTTTGATCTCTATTAACCTATTCTGGAAGATCAATAAAAACTTATCTCTGACAAGCGCATCCTACGGCAAAGTAAAAACTTGTCTTAATTCAACGGTGTAAATTTCCTTACGGTTATGCTTCTGATGGGTATGAAACTCTGACGGTCATTAGAATCGTAAATCAACTTTTTCTTGCTATATCCTTCAATTTTTTCAGAAGAGTAACCAGTTGACATTTATATTTATCAAAGAATTTAAACCAATTATTAATCCAAAATTGGAATTCTCCGTAGTTCGATTATCATAAATAATATTTTTTCTTGGTCGTTTTATCAATAAATTGTACAAATTATAATTTATTGAAAAAATGCTGATTTATTATTTTTTTTATTATCTGCCTATGAGAAGATGCAATGGTTGTAAACTGCGTATATAATCCAATATTATATGTTTTATGAATTTCGATTTTATTCGGTCATAAAATTGAATGTCAGTTTAGAGAATAATAAAATTATGAGGATTTCATGAATTGGAAAAATTTATTCGAAAATCATAAATATTATACGATGCCTACAGGTGTGCAATTTTTTGCGTGAACTTTCATATATTATATGATAAAAGCTTCGAAATTATTCCACATCAAATATTGCTGATTAAAACACCAGCATATATATATTAAGGCAATGGATGAATCGCATAAACGTTTTTATTACGTAGTTCAGTTTCACAAGTTATAAATTTCGTTATTTCTCAATATATCACAAGTGAGATACACATCTCATGAAGGATACATTTCATCAATCGATCGCATCATGTTACATTCCAACTCATCTTCTCCGTTTTTTATGAAGTGAACTGCACATTCAAACACTAACTTATAAAAAATTGTATCAGCGAGAGAATATAAATATTTACCTTGAAAGATCGGTTTCAGATCCAATGATGTGGAAATATAAATTTTATTCTTCAAAGTTTATCGAAATGTGAAAGATGCAAATATTTAAAATATATTGCAATTATATGTACAAGATTTGTATCATCAATGCATTTAAATAAATAATAATATATTTCATTCTAAATGTACATCTGTCTTTAATGTACAAACATTAAAAGAACATTAAAATAAATAAAAAGCTAGAAAAGGACTCCTAAAGTTCAACTATTCTACTGAATAATAATTTTTGACACATACAGAAATAAAATACCAATTCAGATCTGAGACTACTGTCAGAATCTCAAAGAAAACGTGTACAATGGAAACGAATGATTTTTGATCAGATATATAATATATCTGCTTTAAGTGTAATACATCAGTTTCTCTATTTTCAACTCGATTGTAATCGTCAGCTCAAACTTGCATTAGCTAAACACTGATCCATTTCAATGTTCATACAAAGCTTCCTTTAGTCGTTTTTGGTGACATCATAAATTGAATGATCTGTTTCATACGGTCATTTTTTCGATGAATATTTATTTGCAAAATATCATTTAAAGATAAGAGAAACCCAAGATACAAGAATATAATCTATGAATTGCACTCGTTCTAGCTTCACAAAGAACTGCGTTGTAGATTTCAATTCTGAAGAAATGAGTATAATAAATGTTCATTCTATAAACACTGGCAGTCTCGCAATTTAAACGAAACAAAATTATTCATTCGTAATTCGTGTCAGAGCAAATTTTTATTCGAAACGTAATTATTTGCACGGTATTTTATTTTGATTGAAAGAATATTTTCTGTATGAATTAGATTTCATTGATTATAAAGCGGAATTGCTACAAAAATATATTGAAATCATATTTTTGCGCTGAAAATGCTACATGAAATTATATTTGTCTATTATGTTAAATATTGTATAATATATAATAGTTTGCTTCAATACCAGCGCAATTTTTCACATAATAGAATTATTTTTCATATTTTGATGTAATACAACTGTGACATAAAAATGTTTACGAACTTGATCGCAATACTGCAACACCCATTTTAAGAGTTCGAGTTCATGACTATCATGAAGTTAGATTTGAGTTTCTCAGATGCACTTTAAGATTGGCAAAATAAATCAACCTGTGAAAAGAAGCGTAATTTTTCATTCGACTGTCATTTTCATGACTAGTAAATCAGAGAAGCTTTAACATATAGAGCATTATATTACTTGAAGCTTCTGGAGAACTTTCTTTTGCAGATCACATATGTTTTGAAATCCCCTTTGACATGGCCTTCCAAGGGTCAGATTTATCATGTCTTATGACATCTTTAGGTGTACATTTAACGATTCATTTTTAAACGTTTCTCTTTAATTCATTTTCCAACCGAAGCACTTCGGTATTCTACGTCAGACCGTGCAACATTTAATCTTCATTTTTTTCTGCTATACTGAGACTGACAACACGTTTACTACTATCACTGGATATAGCTGTTTCACTTAGAAAATTTATGTGTTGAATGAAATATCGTTCATATTGCCATCTTCATTGAAACATCTTCCGATAGTAATAGTCAATGCTTGTTTTATTATTTGGAATTAAAGTATTTATGTTACAATAATATCGAAAACGATTATTTTTTCAGAATTTGCGAAACAATAATAAAAAACTTTTATCGTAAAGAGCTTGAAATTTCGTTAATCTGTAAAAACAAGTAACATAAAATTACAATTCACTATATATCATTCTCATAATACATTAGAAATAAACCACACTTTATGTCACTTTATTCCGGCGTCGTTTCATGAATCGTATTAAACGCGAAAAGTTTGTCCGTTGTTTCAAGACATTTTGATGTTTCTTTTAAAGTATTTCCAGTCTCGTGAGTATCTGAGGGAATTGCCACAATTAAAAGATCGTTGGATAAAAAATAAGTCACTTAAACATAACTTTAAGGATTGCACAATGATTCTTTGTTGGCGAAAAATCGATGATATTCTTGGTGGTGAACAAACTCGACAGTCTTCTAATAGAAAATACAAATGATAATTTAATGACATGATAAATAATCTCAAATAATATTGCATCAATAAACTCAGGAAAAATAGACTCATACATTTTAAAGGTGTTATAACATAAAATATTAAGTTACATGGATTGATTACTGCAATCTCAAACTAAAGTGCGATTTGTAGAATGTTTTACGAATTGAAATTCATGAGGGAAAACAGATAAATAGCGGTTCTCGTATAAACTCCATACCATGGTGACAACTGAAACAATAAAATATTATGCAATTATCTTAAAATATATGTTATTTTATTTTTGAAACTGTTCACAGATTTATTTAAAACTGATGTAATATTTATAATTTTATTTTTTTATGATTTTTAAATTTAAAATTCATAATTTTCATGATATATTTACTTTGAACTGAATAAATGTTAAAATGAAAAAAATAAAAAAAATTTTAATTCAATTGTAAAACATGTTTATTTTGAAAACGAAAATTGCAATAAATTTTAATATAATGCAATTAACCATATTATAGTGGTGCAAGAAATTTCATTATTAATAAATAAAAACAATATTAATACATTAAGCAATAGTATATTGTGTATCAAGGGAGTGAAATATGCGATTGCTCTCTAGAGAGAAGTACAAGAACCACTTTTCCTAGGAGATCAAACCGTTAACTACTCACGTATTGCATTAATTAGTTTTTGATAAAAGTGCAAGTAAACATACAGTCTTACTCTTGAGAAAAAGGAATAGAATGAGGTTTTACTCCCGCGATGGAGTAAAACACGTGTTTTATTCCCTTAACGATGTATTTACTCTTGAAGGAGTACAATAGTTATTTGGAAATCTAGTATCATGGAAATTTGAATATTATAACGTAACCAGCTTTTCCTAATTTCTACACTAATTTTTTTCTCATTTTTCTAAGTTCGTTGAATATTTGTAGTATATTAACATCAGTAAAGAATCGAATTGATTTTATCGAGTGGAAAAAAATATTTTTTTTCTCGTATTCGCTTTAAATTAAAGTTTTTTAATCAATGATATAACATTGTGGCTTTTGTTGGAAACAAAACATTGAAGTTACTATCGCAAATTCATTTTGAAACAAATTATAACCGACCGTTATTGAAGCAATTTACATGTTTTGCATTATTTTTAATTTGAATATCCATCAAATATTAGTGACCTAAATTATTTTCTTTTAATATTCGAGATACATCATAATCGATACAAAAATTTTAACATATATTAGAGGCGATGATTATAAGTTTTGTCATTTATTCTTACTTTAAATTTTTTTTAAATTGGATGATATTTTATAATTTGAGTATATATCCTACTTTTCTTAACCCATATAAGCTAGAAAATGTCATACTATCGTATTAGAGACTAATGTATCATGATAATTTTGACTATAATTATATAAATACATATATTTTAACTATACATTTTATAAAATTTCGGTCTTTAATACTCATGCTCGGAAAATGTGATCTTAGATATTTAAATGCTTTTTTATGTAAGACGATAGACGGTAATCTTAGACGATACTTGTCAATCAGCTAAGAAAATCTTACTAAAATCGACATAACTTCACACAACAAAGTTTCCAACATGAATTTCTTAGGTATGATGTGTTTTGATTATATGACTTCAGAGTTCGAAATTTATCTAACGAGCAAAACATTGTTCTTGTAATTGAATATTACGAACAATACACTCAAAGATGGAATTATCTCAATCAATTACTTGTAGGTTACGGTAAAGTGATGTTAAGGCGTGCCACAGGCTCAAAAGGAGACTTAATACATAGAGTTTAACTTTATCAATTATTAAATTACTTGTTTAATTATTGGAGATGGGTGTCAATAAATCCACTTAAACGAAATATTATATAACTAAATATAAAAATAAAATTTGAAGATTGTTGTTTTAATAGTTCAGATAGACTACCTTATAGATATTTGATCGTTTTTGCCGAATTAGATTATATACTTTTCAGAATGATTTTTTGTATATAATAACATTGAATAATACAACGCAATGATGAGAAAGTTAATGTATAGATGAATTTTTATTCTATTTATTCCGTGTCATATTTCTTAAAAATTGTAAGAAAATTAACATCATTATTGGAGATTTTATTTTTCCTTTAAATTAAAAGTTCGAAAAGTTCTTGTAATATATGTTTCCTCGAATCATATGATATGATTATACTCTACGTAGAAATAAAAATGTCAAATGTGAAATGAACTTTTCATAAACCGATGACAACAATAAAGAATTAACGTAATGTAATCATAGTACTTTGATTCCCATGATTAACTAATATACTTTACCTATACTGAGTAACATGTGCATGATTTCGCTGACATTTATCAATTACACATATTAACAAGGTTTAGCTCTGAAAATCTAATATTCCAGAATCCATTGCATACTCATTATTCGAGTATATATCAAGGAAAATTAATTTTTAAACGATAATAAATATCATTACTGAAATAAATTATAAGAATTAATTAGTATCTATGAATTTTATGTGTTTTATTGTAAACTCCTGAATTTCATGTATTATTATAATTTTTTTCAATCTCTTAGACATACATGAAGATGTGATGAAATTTCTGTTTCGAATTTTATTATTTTTT
>JABFQD010003016.1:0-14015 GCA_022817045.1 Psix sp. ZL-2020 | reverse complement strand
GTGTGGTGAGTCGGGGTTGTTTATTGTTGTTATTTAGTTTGTTAAGATTTTTTTATAATTTGATTTTTTTGTTTAATCTTTTTTTGTTTCTTTATATTTTTAACGCATTCTTATTTTTTTGAATATTATTAAAGTTTTTTTTTAACCCTTTTTCTTTTAAAAAAATTAAACTTAAAAAGTATTTAATTATTGTTTAATTTTTGAGATATTTTAATTTGTTAAAAAAATGTTTTTTTTTTTTTTTTGTTGAAAAACTGATCTCATAAGTAGGATATTAAATTGAAAGTAAAATAAGGTAAAGCTTTGGAGCTGCTTGTGTCACTGATATTGCTTGTAGCGCGTCAAAAGCGACGTCAATTAAGCGAAACGTGAGACTGCGGGCTACATTTACGGCCGCATAATTGGCGTTAGGACAAAAGTAAATCTCGTCATCGTATTCATGACCCAGATTGACGATAAAATCGAATATAATTCGATTAATTGAAGGAACTGGGGATGAAGTAAATAGATGGTTCGACATGTAATCTCTAGCGTCAATAATTTGGTAACGTTAGATGGCTCGATTTGCAGCTGCTGCAAAACTTTACTGACGGCGCGTTTGGTCAAATTAAGTTATTCTTCACCAGCTGAATATTCAACTAAGCAATTTCTATTGCTTTTCAGAAATGAATTAAGTGGGCAAGATTAACTCAAACAGACTTATATAAATTATAGGTAAAAAAGATTTATGTTTGCAATTGGTCTCATATAAAAAAAACACATTTCTTTATTCATATTTCAAACGAGCTTCTTGAGGAAGTAGCTGCTCTAAGCTAGTGAGATTTATCTATGAGAGAAAATGAAAAAAAAATGTCGACAATTTAGGAAGATGCATGTCAAGTACCTTTTTATAAAATAATTTGATATAACTGTCCTTTTAGACAAAATGTTGAAAGAGACAATGCAAGTTTCATTATGCTAATGACCAAGAAGCAATCCGTCTTTTTTTATCTGATTTCTTTTTCATACTCTCGTAGTTAATTCGGCTACTATTTTAATGATAATGGCCCGGCGCGTAAAAATCTCAAATGTTCACTCGATTGTCGTAGCAGCGTATCCGTTTTCTGTACTTCTCTCGGCTTTTCTTTACAAGATGTATATTCCGTCGACTTATATCTGCATAAGTTTTGTCACGCTCGTTCTTCTTTAAAACATATCTATACAACGCGGAGGTGAGCTTGTCGCTAACTTACAGAGCACACTGGGTGTCGACTAAATTTAAGAGCTCGTTCAAGTTTCCGAATTGCTACACCTTCCAGATTTGATGGACCTCTTGTTGAATAACCAATGCCCATTAGACTCTATATATCAATACAAACGCAAGCAGGAGATTCGCTTTAAAAATTGAAATCACTTTGCACTAAACCGTTCATTCATATCGCATTACTCATATGGGTTTCTTTATTTAATACAATAAAATATGAACCATATTTTAATTGAAGTTAAATTGGATTTTAGTCATAGCAATGTTGAAACTTAACAAAATAATTATAACCAAAAAACTTGAGTAACAAATATGTTAGCAAAATGAAGATACGAATAGTAGAAAATAATGTTTTCTTAACAAAAAAGAATGTAAGGATCTAAAAAGGTGACTGTTTTAAAATAATAGGAGGTAGTAGCAATTTTTTCACAAGATTCTTTGATTTTGTATTCAAAATTACTACCATAGGCTATAAGAATTATATTTTTTTGACCTAAGTTGAAAAGAAAAACAAAGAAAAGAAACAATTTATTATATATCTAATACAAGGTGAGAGAAAAAAGCTTTGAAAAATTATGGCTATTCGTATGAAAGTGAAGACATCGCAGACATAAAACAAGATAATGAATAACAGTGAAATTTATTGGATAGAAAATGAATTTTATAATAATGTTTGGCTCTTTACGAATTTCCCTATTTTCATTATTAATTCTGGTTATATATTTTTTTATTTGTTCACTTTCACGCGTAAGGTTGTAATTTTTAAAACTTTGTATTTCCTTAGTATAATAAAAATAATTCAATTTTTCGATTATTTGCTACTCAATTTGCATTTCAATTTATCTTTTGTTCCCTTCAGCTTATTTATAACATGCAGTTGTTCATATTTTTCGATATTGAAATATATTTAATGTAACTTAGTAATATAAATAATTAATTATTAAATAATTGTAGTTTTATTTAGTGAAATAAAAACTTAATATGTTTTTTATTATATATTGTATATATGTTAATATACTTTTTTTTAGGTTTTCAACTGGAGTTTTACAATTTTTGTTGTAGTTTTAGTGGATTTTCATTTATACGAAAAAATATTATTTATAAGAACCATTAAACATTTTCATCACGTTTATCATCAATTATTTGATATGGAAATTCTAAACAATTTTAAGATAAAATAATTTGATATTAGGTTATTATAAAATTTTCGTTCAAAAATTATGTTAATAGTTTCAAATTACTCCTAAAAGTAATTTTATTTTTTACAGTAGTAATTTGTATTTACGAATATATTTATAATGTAAAACAAACAAATTAAAAAATTTAAATCTCCCTTTTCAGATATTTTTGGAAATTCTTTTAAATTTTGAACGAGAAAATTTAAAGATATCTAAAGATATTTCAAGATTATAATAAATTGTTAATAAAGATGGAAATATGAATTTTTCATAAATTCAACAGTTTTATTTAAGCTACATTCTAAACGTATTTAGTCTAGTGCGCGAAACAAGTACCTAAATTTACATTTTCCAGTTTTAGAAATGTTTCGAAAAAAGAATCTTATGGGAGCATAATTTACAAGTCAATATGAATTTTTTAGCAAATTTTTACTATTTTAGATTTGTGTTCGAGTGACACTAATGTAATCTATCTTTTTCATGTAATGTTTTTGTAGAAGAACATATTTTTATAAATGATTGCATACAAATATTTTTTTCTTCATAAATTAGAACATGTAATTAATGAAATTGTTACATTTTTCTTTCTGATTAAAAACTGACTAAATGCATCGTCAGTAAAAAAACAACATATATTTTATGCAAGTTCCAATTTTATGTGTTTTCATGTCATCAAGTTAATAGATATGCATATATAAAGTTACTTTAAAATATCATTTAAAATTCGATTAAATTCTTTGTACAAAATAGTTAAAGAAGTTTAGAATTTCTCAATTGCCTTGCATTAATTACATTGTAATTGACATGTCCTTCTTAAAGAACTAATTGAGTTGAGGAATATTTTTGAAATATCTATAACTATAAATTTATAATTATTAATTAACTTTAACGCGAGTAAACTTTCAAGAATCAAATGGGCCAAAATTGTTCGTTACTTTGAAACTGATATAGTTTCGAGACCCCTTTTGTCTAGAGTTTGACTTTATTTAAACATTTCTTTGAAAGCACTAATAAATTTGAAAATAACCCGTATAACTGTCTAACACGAAGGCCAACAAAAACACTCGATACTATCTTTTGTTTTATCGTTTCAAAAGAATGGCCGAATCCTTTATCCAGACTCCCTGGTTGAAACACCAAAAGTTTTGCACGAATTGGAATTCCTCGCGCATTCTATAGTTTGCGCAAAAGGATCTCTCAATCCTCGTTAGTTTTTCATTTTTTCTCAAAAGTACATTTTTTAAAAATTTTCTTTAATTTATGATATTTTATAATAAATTTTCACTTGCATATCGTATTAATTGTTTCATAATCAGTTTTCTGTAGCTAAATTTAGATGATAAAGTAATAAAGTCGTTTTAAAAATGCGAACCTTTTTATGTTTTAATTTCATGAAATGTATCATTGAATTTCGTATATCTCTTTCCAATGATATCTTCAAAAATTGGAAGCTACTCGAATCAGTATACTCATTAATTAAGGATATATTCGAAGTGAAACTGCGTCTTTGGAATTTGGAAAACAATTATCGCAAATTACATCCTTTTGTTCGGTTCAGTTTCTTGCCCTTATGTGCGCTATTTTGATGGATTATTATCGTTTGCCTCAAGAGAAATTTCACCACCTAACAAGCATTCAAAGACATTCAAGACATATTTCGTATTTCGTTGCCTCTTATGAAGGCGTCGAAAGTAAATAATAAGGTAACAATACTTTACATCTCATTTATTGCTGTAACGAGCGTAATAATTAATTTATATAAATATTTCAATATTATATTAGTAGATTAAGCATCACGAAGAAACATCCCGAAGGTACAAAACAAAATATAAAAACAGATATTTGGTGAATATATTAGAACGATTAAAAGTAATTGAATTGACTTTTATTTTTTAACATTTAGATATTTTCATGAACTGATAAATAAAAATGATTCAGCTTTTCTTTATAAGTATTTTTCAAACTGATTATTTGATAAATTGACTTTTACAATTTCAGAGTTCGGTTTACAGATCTATTTTGGAAGAATTTAATCGATTTCAACAATGCGACAATTCAACAATGTGTCGCAATCGCAGATTTGAAATCACTTTTCAAAATTCGTTAGAGAACATGTACGAGAAATGATTTTTCATATTTAAATAACCCATATTTAAATATTAAAAAAAGTAAATGTTCAAACTGTTGGATGTATGTATAAAAATTATAACTCATTTTTCAAAGGATTCATAGAACTTTATGTGTGATACAGTCATCATTGACCTGGAGAAATCATTTGACCTGGAGATACGAATAACTTTTTTTATGTAGAAAATATTCCTCTTCTTTTTTTGATTCTGAATAGTAACCGTGCTTCTTTAAATTTTAAAGCTTTAAAATTTGTGCTTTTAAAGTTTATTATAATAATTGTCTAAAAAATATATTATTACAATAAAAGACTAATTTGAATAAATGTTCCTAATTTTTTTCCAATTTTGAATGCACGCAAGGAGATATATTGCCTTCATAACTCCCGATTTTTGAAATGAATTCTTCAACGTCCTTCCTACCTAAAAAATTGGAAATAAATTCATTGTTGATGAAAGAATATAAAGTTATATGGTCCACTAATAACGAGTAATCTATTTTCAGAGTTTTTTCTGTGTTATGACAAAATTGGTGACGAATCATGATGATGAAATTGGCCTAAGAAAAAGGATTTACCTATGGTAACAATGCGGCTACATAACATGATTGCAGCATAGTTGCAGGATTGGTTTCGCATAACTATATGGTCAAGTATGACCAGATTTAAGTGTACAGATTCGAAATAATACAATCGTTTGAAAATTTCCAAAAATTCGATTTCCATTATAATAGGTAGTTTTTTAGTTGCAAATTTTATCATTGTATATGAATTTTCATTTACATGAAAAGTTTATAACAAAAATAGTTCATAAAGTAGTAAACATTGTTATGATTCGTTTATCATCAGATATATTTCAATAATTTTGTAATTTAATGAGCAAACTAAAATTCATTCTGTAAACCAAAAACAACGGCAAACAAAAACCTTATTGTTGGTATAGTATAGAAGTAAAAATTTTTAAACATTTTTAACAGTATGTTATGGTTATTTTCAGTTTCTTTTATGACCTTATGATGGTAATAAACAAGAATAATAATAATTGTATAATTTGCTTTAAAATAGCTTTAGCGTTTTATTTTTAATTAAATGACTTACAATGATATATTTAATAACAATAATAACGGTAAAGGTACGGAATAATAATTATGATGAAACAAATATAAGAAAGAATACTGCTGCATGAAAGAAAAGTGAATATAATTACAATGTTTTAGCTTATTTTTACATCTCAAAAATAAAGTTAATGTGAGACTTTTGCAGTGTTTATATTTATCTAAGATATTTTTAACAACTTAAAACTGGCAGACTTTATTAATACGGAACAAACAAAAAGTTTTCTGTTCACCAGGACTCAATTTCAGAATGGTAAAGTAAAATGGAACAAGCATCTAATGGCATAAACCATTTTGCTCTATGTAAATAACGCCATCAGACTGTGCTTTATGGATACAACTCAGAGCAGTTTATCCTCCAACTAATATTAATACAAACATAACGTACTACCAAAGGAAATGATAATCTAATAAATCATAACATCATGGTAAATCAAAACGTGTATATTTCTGCATGAATCGGCGTATAAATGAAAATATGAAATAACCATTTTACTTTAAAATCTTCGCATCATTTTTTTCTATGTTAGGCATTCATTATCAACTGAAATAAGAACAAAAATTAACTCCCATCATTTCATCGGCTTTATTTTGTTCGCAGTTCGAACGGACATTGGAACAATATCAATAAAAGTTATTTTGTGTGGGTTCTCCTGTTCACGCGAAATTTATGTTACTCTTAACGCCTGTTTTCGCAAGCAATATATATTACATTTTACAACACATTTTTCAAATTAAACTGATACACTAAAATTGTTATATAACAAACCGTTGAATTGTTTCGATAGATTTGAAACTTATATTTTAATATTTATTGTCTAATTTGAATCAAAGTTTAAATTAATATTTCATTACGTTAATATAATGCTCCTATTATACCTAGTGATTTATAACATCTTTTGAAATTAATAAAACTCTTAATTAAAAAGTGCGAAATAAAAAAATTATTTTGATTCGTTGTTATACGTTTTGAGGTGTGAGTTTTGAACATGATTTCAGTTTCAAATACTAATAATAATAATAAGTTTAAATCAAGTATATTACAAACTTACAATTTTCTAATAATCATATTTATTTTTCCTTTTATACAATAAATTATTTGAGTACGTAGACAAGTACCTTTTTGTAGACAGCACATTTTATATACTAGATTTCTTTGTAAATTCTAATATGAAGTAACAGTTGGAGCTAAGAAAGTGGACGTTTCAGTGATGAAAATCACGTAGAAGTAATTAAGGATATGTAGCATTATTATCATGAGTATTTTTAGCAAATTAAAAAAAAAAGAAGATTTTTACTATTATTGTAATAATATAATGTAATAATATTGATATAAAATTTATGAATGAAAATGGTGATCTTGAATTTATATACTCAATATATAGAATCAGCTTATAACTTGAAATAAATATTAAATATGTGTTTTAAATACTTTTCAACTTAAATCTGATTCAGACAAAATATACGATAAATAATTACGACAGAAAACATAAAAGTTATGTAAATAAAACTGCGAAAGAAAGTTTCCTTTGGTGTACCAAATTGTTTACTTTAAAATTGGAATATTAAAAGAAAAATAAAAATCAGAAGTCTAATACAGTTTATACAACATCTGAATTGCCAACTTATTTTTAATGTTTTTATCGAAGATTTAACAATTCAAAAAATAATTTTAACACTTTTAGACTAAATTGTTTGAAGTTAATATTTCGGTATTCATAGCGAATGAATTTAATTAATATCGAAAAAATCATAAAATATATAAATTTAACAAATAAAACAAGACGTAAGAAAACGAAGTCTTGTAGACATACCAATATCTTTACTGAGCTTTAAAGAAGGTTTCAATAGTGGATGTGGCTATTATATGAGATTTTTTGACGGATATTGTCCTCTGTTGACTCTAGATAAATTGCTTTCGTCAAATTTAGGACTTTCCATTCTAAAATTGAGATTTAATGCTTGTTTACATATGTTTAATTTTTTTTTTATTTTAAATCGATACTAATGATTACAAACTTGAATACAGTCTATACACTACATTATATTTAATATTAATTCGAGGATAAAATATAAATTAATATTATTTACATTTTATTTTATTTTATATTACATACAAATTCAAGCATATATGTTTATTTGTTGAACCTATTGAAATATTTATGAATATTTTTATTTTAAAAGATTCTGAAGTGAAATTCGATTCTAAATAAATTTCAGTCAAGAACAAATAATTTATCATTAACAGATTGTCAATTCCAAATTAAAATTTAATTCATAAAATGAATTATTCTTATTACAACAAATATGTTTTATCATTTGATTTGTGTCAATTCATTGCTTGAAAGCGCAGTGATGATATATTTTTCAATTGAAGGGGGAATCGTTTTTTGTTATATACGAAATCCCTTAATGTACACAGCTACTTCGTATTGTATTAACTAATGGCAAAGTCAGACTGACTAGTAGTATAGGCATTTTAAGCTAATCCGTTTCCGTGCTGATTTTTCATTTCACGAAGGGACTAGTCCCCTAAAGGGGCAATTTTTGTTTCACCGTGTAACGCCGAAAGCTTCTCGTATTTCAATCTGATATTACGGGTATCTTCAAGCTTCAAAGGTACCGGTAGTTTTTACTGATATAAATCTGTATCGTCTTTGCGTACAAGAGATTCGAATCTTAATAAGCAGTTGAGTACTTTTTATTGAATATAGAAACCATGTTATTGTTGACAAATCATTCCGAAAATAAAAGTACAGGATTGAAAAGATCTAACCACCGCTCTGCAGTATTTCAATAGCTTAAGCTAGTCGATACTATATAAATGAATTTCAGATAATATATATTGTAGGTATATATCGAGGTAATATATATTGATACTGCACGATTAATGATTTTTATTAACATTCAATACAGATATGTTAAAACTATGTTTTGATCGACATAGAAAATGTTCAATTGTAAACAAATAAAAGAATGAAATTAAAACTACTTCAATTAAGGAAACATTTAGAATTGAAAAAAATTTATTTGTTCGAAAAATGTGTTTATTTGTGATGACAATTGACTGAACATTTCTAATAAATATAGAATAAAGATATCGTGTGAAATAAGTTGAATTTTTTATTCGCATTGGATATCAATAAACGCATAAAAAAGCAATATAAGGTTGCTTTCTCACAAAACACAACGCGTCATCGTAAACACAACTCATATAAATAACTCAGGGCTGTCATCTCCAGATGCGCGAAAGGCTTACTTTGTTACAACAAAAAACATGCTTAAAACGGCTTGGTCTATTTTTAAATTGTCGAGACATTTCAACTAACATTAGGACGATAATATGTTCGGAGTCATCGTAATAAATCATCGCTCTAATGATAGGAGATCGATTGCAGAAGTTTAATTTGTCCTAAATAGCGCTTTTATACATTCTATTCAAAAAACCTAATTTTTTATGAAGTTTCATAATGAAAAATATAGATTTTTATGAAATGAATTTTACGCTATTGTCTACTTGGCTCATTAAACGCATATGAGCGTTTGAAGAATTATGAATATACAGTCTGTGAAATAATGTTCATATCTCACAGCAAAAACTTGTAAAAAAGAAAAAAGCACAATTTTTCTCTTATCTAACGAACACATCAGGACTGCAACGTATCATTGGAGAATAATCGAAAGAACTGCTCCTAATAAGGGTCAAAGTTTCCCTTAACAATGCGCTTGTCACTCGTTATCGAATTGGCGTTCTTCTCATTTCTTTTCAGCCTTAGCATGATCGAATTTATTCGCTTTTGAACGTGATTGAGTCTAATAAAGTCATTTTCGCTGTTTAACTAAAAGTATATTGTAAAAATGTCTGTTAAAAGAAAAACTGCTTTTTTGTTAACGACAATGGTGAAATTCATACACTTTATATATTTACATGCAATATTTAAAACCAACGAATAAAATTGAATTTTGCAAAATGTTCATCGTTATATGCAATTTAAAATGATATCATATAGTATTACTATATCAAGAATTAAGTGGAACAATAAAATTCAAATTCTCATACTTAATGGTACATTTGGCGAAAATTTCTCCTAAAATCTGTGCGATCGTTTAGCTTTTTGCGACGGTGAGTCCTTCCGAGTAAGTGATTTCCACCGTTTCTTAAAAATATAACTCCCCGGGTTCTATAAATATCTGCGGTTATTACAAGAGCAAATTCGTTGGATTTTCAGACGATATGAGTTCTGAAATACATGTGCATCAAATACCATAAAAATTAGGTTTTACGAGCGTTCAGCTCTCCCAAATAAACGTTAAGTGTCATTCCTCATTGTGCAAGTTGTTGAGTCATGTCACATCGTAGGGCCAAGTGTGAATCATACATACTTCCTAAATAAGAGAAAACGATAAAAGAAAAAAAGACCAACGAAATATTTGCTCGCATAAATCAATTCCCCAAGCAGACAACACTGCTCCCCTTAACATTTTTTGGAATGTTCAAGTTTACACATTTTTTCTTAATTTATAACAAACTCAAGTGCCACACGCTGAGTGTGATTAATTGCAAAATTGAAAACGAAAATGAAATAACCTCTAGCTGTGTCGCTGGTTTATTGGATGTGTTGGAAAATGTCATCAATGACATAGTAAGTCGCGTTGGATTGAGGGTGCATCGCAATAAATAACTTTTATGTGAGATTACGATCCTAAGATTTAGAACAAATCGTTGATGTACGGGAGAAAAAAAAGAGGGTTGGCTTAATTTTAATTTCCGCGCAGTGCCCCTTTCCGGCTATTTTGTCGCACATGTTTCTCTAAGAGACTTCTACTATTCATTTTGTATTAATTTAGTATTGAAATAATCATTATGTTCATCATACTTATTTACATACTCTATCATTTGATGTTTCAAATGTTTTTCAAAGACATGTAACACATTTGCCAAATTTTCAAAATAGAAATGAAACTATTTTATGAAAACTACAATAAAGTATTTATATATTTTCCTTCATACTTTGTGATTGTATACGTGAACTCTGATACGATAATGTAAATTTTGAATCAATAAACATTATGAATTGTTCATATATGGACAATACAAACAGATTCTGTTAAGTATTCATGAAACTGTTCCCTAGTTG
Organism: Psix sp. ZL-2020; assembly: GCA_022817045.1. Taxonomy (NCBI): domain Eukaryota; kingdom Metazoa; phylum Arthropoda; class Insecta; order Hymenoptera; family Scelionidae; genus Psix; species Psix sp. ZL-2020. The sequence continues at coordinate 3,216 of JABFQD010003016.1, read as the reverse complement.
TTTAATGCCGTCGCTTCGCGGTGGATAATACTTGATTAAAGGTGAAAATGAAACTAAGCACATTTGTCGAGAATTCCATGAATGAAAGTTGATTATAAAACGGTGAGATATTTCGTGTGAATAATTAATATTCAAGTACTTATACATCATACAACTGACAGTTGCATTATTTAAAAATAATTAAGTCTTTTGTTTTATTCAATGTAACATTTCGGTTTGCTATTATGTAATTTATATTCATAAATAAATGTTTGTTTGCAGGATTACAAAAAGTGTTAGTAGGAGAGAGGATAGAGATAATAGGCGAGTAACAATTTGTATTTATTTAAATACTAATAAACATTGATTCAAAATATAATTCGTGATTAATCATTTTTATTTTTCTATATGAAATCCGCTGATTTTATCAAAACTTTGTTAATGCTTCATTTTTTCGATTACTGTTTGTAATTGTCTGACTATGAAATCATTGTAAAACATTTTCTCTTGTTTTACATGAAATTAAATAACAGAGATTTGTTCGAATATTGAAATCAATTTTAATTTTGCTTTGTTCATTTAATTGAAAATATTTTGTTGTTTTGATTTAGAATAATAAAATGTCAAATAATCTGATACAGATTATATTATGTTAGTAGTTTGTATGTAAAATGTATATTCGTATACTGCGAAACATCAAGAAGTATAATCAACTACGGGTGAATAAAGCTAATAAGTTATGAATCAACTTCATTTCTCTGCTGGCATAATATGATTGCATCAATGTTGATTTCGATATTGGCACAAATGCTTTTTTTCAATGTGATCGATTTTTAGCAAGAGTGCGAGAAGCTAGAAAAAATGAATTAAAACTCAGCCTGCAGAAAATTAAATTTCAAACATTTGTGTATACTGACTTCGGTTTCTACATTTTTATTTCTATGATTAAATTAAATCTGTTGAAACTGGAACTTTTTAGAAGACAAATCAAATCAGTTTATTTAGTTATGTTGAAATAAGTAGATATTTCATTCTTGTGTGTCATTATGAATTTGTATAATAACAAATTAAAAAAAGCATAACGAATTCTACTGTTTAGGAGCATCTGAAAGTACCGCCGGCAGGCATAAATGAAATTTTGCTGCAAATCATAAGCAGAAAGGTTAATCTTGGCTTAGCCAAGCTTTAAAATGTGCCTGTAATTCGCCCGTCAGCATTTTTCCATGTTTTGCACTTTAATATGTCCATTTTATACCTGGACTGTATATTGTCAGTCGCATAAAAATTTTAGTCGTTTAATGACTTTTTCACAAAAAACGCTGATTTCGTTTTGCATAAATTGTATTTATTTACTTTGTGCACTTTATAATATGACCTTAATGCGTAATACTTCATCTAAATTATAGTTACTGAATACAAAAAATACATTTTTCTACTGCATCAAAATGTTAAATATTTTATGCAAGAACCAATGATATTTTCGATTCTGTTGAAAAAATAACGTTTTCCCATATTCATTCATGTCCTTTATCTGAACAAAAGTATAAATTATAGTGTTACGCTGTTTAATAATACTACGTTAATCATACTTTTGCTATTCATATTTATTAAAATTATTGTTGGCAACGTTGTGTTATCATTGCAATGCCACCGAATTTTCCAAATGTAATTTGTGCATTTATCAATAGATACGCGGTTGGTTTAGTTTATCAGAAAAGTTAGGTGGCGCATTAAGTCAGCAGCATAAACAAATTGTGCACATTTAATGTTCAGGTTTTATGAAAATATACTTTCAAATGATAATCGGATAGAAAATTTCAAGTGTAATGAAATTGTTTCAATTGTTGGAATGTGAAAGAAAGAGGTAGTAGAATAAAAGCGGTCAGTGCTTGAGAATCGCTTTATCTTGATAAATGAAACGATTCAACGTTTGTCGTGCAGAAAAATATTTATTTGGCGACGTATTACTGAGGAAACCAGGACATTGGTTCATGTTTTTACAGAATTCAGGACAAAAAGCTGTCTGCCGAAGCGTTGCAATCGGTCAAATGTGGCGAAGGTTATTGGAAATTTGAGAACGGGGCTAGTCGGAGAACAGCCCGAAAATAAAATGAAGCTACATGGTTAAACCTTTCTTAGAGTTTTACTTTCCTGTTTTAAGTTTCTTAAAATGAGAGTGAAAATATTAACGACTGAATATTTCTTAAATAATATTGCCTCAACTAATTTTTAGTCATTCAATTACTTCTAATTCGATCTATGATAATCATAATTAGATTTTTTTGCATTCCGAATGCGGAGACCTGATAATTTCTAAAACAAAATTTACGTTACTTGAGGCAATTGCAAAGAATATTTTAAATTACAGTATTCCAAGCGAAAGCAACAAATAAATTTGAGCTCCCTTTTCCTTGACTGTGCTTTTTTAAAATTCATGACTGTAACTGGGAATTCCAAATAGGAAACTATTTTTACGTAATTATACTATTTTATTTTCTTGCGAAATACAACTATATGTTATACCACTATATAGGTAACAGTGCTTGCTCTTTGAAAGAAAATACAGTATAGTTTTGGATGAATTTTAATTCACAAACTTAAAAGGACCATTAAGATGTTAACTCACTAAGTCACTTTTGGAGGTATAACTCAAATCAGATGAAAAGTCTTTTTAAAGTTATAAATATATAGTAATACATATAACGTAATACAAAATGGGGGGCTAACAAAAAAGTTGGAAATTTAAACAATTAAATAAATATTATTGTATCAACATTCAACAAAATTGTTAATAACAGAACTTACAAATACTTTAAACAAAATATTTTAAAGGATTTTAAGAACTTCATTCGGATTTCTTATATATTAATTTCAAATGTCAGAAATAATATAAACTTGTCTGGCAAAATAGTAACGTATTTCTGAGGTGAGAGAAAAACGAAGTTTCTTGTACAATTAAAGTGCTTTACAAAAATGAATATATACATTATTTCTAAAAACTAATACTTTATATATCAATAAATTATTAAAACTTATCGAAAGATCTATAATCATTATTAAGAAAAATTCTGTATTGCTCATGTTGTAAATAGCATAAATAAAAGAATTGGACTTTAATTTATAAAACTCAAGAAACTGATTTTCTAAAATGCAGAATATAGTATGAAATTTTACAAAGAGAACTTCAAGAATTTATAAAATATGTTGTAATGGAACGTATGTTCTATGCAATAAACA